>JALRLY010000271.1:0-114936 GCA_023647555.1 Pancytospora philotis
GCGCATGCGCGGGAGTGCCTTGATCCCGAACTGCGTGCAGTACCACAAGTGGAGACAGCGAACTGCTTCGTTGTGGCGGCGCATGTAGTCGTGGTAAAGCATCTGCTTGCACTGCGTGGCCAAGTGGATGCTAGTCAATAAACAATCTTTGCTATTTGCATTGGCATTCTGCTCTGTCTCCATAGACTTGAAATTAACAGCGCAGCTCTTTAGACGAACGGCGCCGCAGCCCCAATGACGCAATTTTTCACCGAACCGCAGAGCCGCCCGTGCGTCACGCAGAGCACCATCTCGCTCAACGACTGTCTGGCGTGCAGCGGCTGCATCACGCCGGACGAGGCCGCGAAGTTCGCGCCGGACACGTCCTTCTTCAACGACCGCACGACGCCGCTTGCGTTCATTCTTTCTGTGCACGCGAAGCAGAGCATCTACGCCCAGTTTCCCGGGTGGGACTACGGAACCTTTGAGTCGGCGCTGGTGGGGGCTCTCCATCAGCTGTTCAACACCGCGTGTATCGTCGATACGTCCTACTTCGCCAAGGACAGCAAGCATCTAATCTCCTCCGAGTGCCCGGCGGTGGTCCTGTACGTAGAAAGGGTCTTCCCTGCGCTGATCCGGCACCTCTCGACCGAGAAGACGTACCAGCAGACCGCCTGCGAGTTCATACGCAAATCGGGCGCTGGGCTGGCACAGGACGGATGTGCGGGCGCTGAGCCCAAGATCGTCAGTGTCATGCAGTGCTACGACAAGAAGGACGAGGCCCTCCGTGACGGCACGAAGATCGACTACTTCATTGGCACGCGGGATCTCTACGAATTCATCAAGGACAAGCTCGATCCATCACAGGGCCGCGATCTTCAGCCCTGGGAGCGCAGCCACGGGTACGCAGAAGCCGAAGTCTCCGGGATCGAGACGTGCATCAACATTCTCAAGGGGCTGAACAAGGGCACGGGCGCGCACGATGGCCCGCTGGAGCTCCGAATATGCAAGGGCGGCTGTCTGCACGGCGGCGCGCAGGTGGAGGGGGGAAACCCGCCCAGCGATCGCGGACTAAAGATGGATTCGCTGCACAAAGTGCACTACAGCGCAGGCAGGCGCAGCTTCAAACCACGCAAGAAGAATGTGTTCGACGTCGAGTGGTAGGCGGTCATTGGCGGCAGAAGTAGTGTATCTCGCACCGTAAATAAACTATTGTAGAACTGTTATGTGCTGTCCCACTGAAGTTGTTGGCCTGTATCCTTTTTAAAATCACTGAAGCGAATCCTGACCGACAATGAAGAAATAAAGCAAGAGAATAAACAAAGAGCCCTATGATTACAGAAACTACAACCAAAAGTATTTAATAACGCGGAATTCCAAGTTATACAAGCATCCAATTATCCTTAATGTAGCGCGAGCGCAGCACCAGTGTTAACATCCTGGGACCTCACGCTGAAATCTGTACATGCAGCATCGCATGTGCTGTAACTACTAGACGCGGCGCCCTCAGAAAGCATCAGCACCTTTCCTGAAGTGCACAGGACCAGCACAGAGTGCGGGAGCGTGACTACGTTCGCTATGCTGTCCATAATGTCGATGCAGGCTCCCTCCCAGAATACCCGGCGGTCCATCGCGTTGCCCAGCTTGCCGTCCAGCTCGAATGGAAAGCTCGTGCTCTTGTTATGGTATTCGGTAACGGTCCGGTGCCGGTCCACGATTTTGTAGCTCGACCCCTGCATCTGCAGCACCAGTCTGTCTTCGGCCAGGAACCACGCCTTCACCACGCTGTCGTTCCTCTCGATGAACGCGTCGGCCGGCCTGATGCGGTCGCGGGCAGTATCGAAGTATCTGATACTGTCCGCAAAGATCACCGCGAGCAGGCCGTGCGTGCTCGCGCAGGCAATAGGGATAGAGTCGTCGTTGAACCGCGCCATGGTCCGCAGTCTGTTCTTGTTGATGTGCACGAAGAAAACAGTAGATCGCTTGGCGCTGGCCGAGAACCCTACGACGGCGAGCAGCCCGGTATCGATGTAGCTGGAGCACACAAAGTGCACATCGTCAAGGATGAGCGCCTCACGGTCGTTAAGATAGAGCGCGCAGGCGGTCTTGCTGAGCATCGCACAGGCCGTCACCGTATAGAGGTGGTCGTGGTACACCACGGTATGCTCGGGCTTGCAGCCCAGATCGCTGGCCGAAAATACAAAAGCAGGGTCGAGAGAGCGCACAGCGTAGAGACTGTTATCGTGTATGAAAGCCGCCCGGCCATCGAAGCAGCCTTTGGTACTGCTGTCGCCCTCAAGGCCCACGGGGAATGCGTGGAGCGCGAGCCGCACAGGCGCATCCAGGGTGCTACTGTGGAAATACGTGGCGCTCAACGAGGCAGCGATGAAGCCGTCCCGGAATGGTATGACAGCAGCGATGAACTCTCCAAAATCGTGCAGCAACTCTGCCTTCCCGGCGGACCACCGGAACACCTTACCGCCGACCGCATACAGCTCCGAGTGCTGCAGGGTGAGCGGCAGCCCAGCGATCAGCTCACTGTGCCGTGCAACTATGGCTGAATCACAAACAGCATCGGGAATTGCGATGGCCCTGAGCAGCTCCTCTCTGGTGCACACCGCAGCAACCGTATCGACCGGACTAAAGCTGTCCAGCGGAATGGGGCGGGTGGCGCCGTCCCACAGCACTAGCTGCGGCTCGTCGTTTGCACAAACAATGCTGTAGGCTTCGCTCGGGGCCGTCGCCGCTTTCACGGTCCCGCTCGCCACATCAAAGGCAAAGAGCCGGTCAGAGGCGTAGAAATACAGGATATCACCGCAGGCCTGAGCAAAGAGCGACGGAAGAGGCAGTATACAGTATTGGCTGCCGATGCAGCAGACCAAGTCACTCGTCAGTATAACAGATACGCCAGACACATCGAACGCTGAGTGGACCGGTGCGCAGATCTCTCCGCTCACAACGCTGAATTTGTCGTAGCACAGCACATCGGCGCTGCGCAGCTTGTAGAATTTCTGTAACTGCCCAGCTACTATAGAATCCGTGGTGCCCGCGACCTTTTCGAGTCTGATCGCCTTTTCCACCCGCATGGCGCACTGGGCACCTAGCCCGACAAGCATGTCGGCCGTGTGGTACGCCGGCTGCACAGAGCCGGTGCAGGGGAGGGTCTGGACGATGCGGTAGTCACTGCTGATCCAGAACGCACAGAGAGCGGAGGCTGCCAGATAGTGCGACCCGACACGCCTGACCGTATGGACTCTGCAGTGCAGATCGAGCACTACGTGCGGCGACAGATCATCGCCAGATAGCTCGGTAACCTCGCCGTTGTTGCAGAAGAGCAGCACTCTATCGTACACCGAATCGGCGTACGCGACGGACACGAATACGTTGCCGAGCTCCTGTAGCAGCTCACCGGGGCTCCCCAGCCTGCGCACTCCGACCCGGTCGATGGAATACAGCTGCCCGCGATGGCTGAATACAGACAGGGCAGGGGAAACCTCGCGGGTAGACGCCACCAGACCAGCAGCGCCGTCGAAGCGGAGAGCGCAGAAAAACGTCTTGGTGAACGTCCGGGAGAGCACGTACAGACATTCGCCAGCGGGCGCATCTGTGCTGCCCTCAGAACTGCCGGCAGCATAGCTCAATATCTTGTAGAATGACGAGTCGTTGGCCTTTTGGCTGCACACGATCTCGTCATTCTGCACCACGCCGGTCAGGTAGCCGCCATCGTGCAGGAACACAACGCCGTCGCCGACGCACTCAACTCCGAGCAGCTTCGTCCACGGCCACCGCGCCGGCTTCACCAGCACGCACTCGCTGTCCCTGTACGTGTACACCGTCTTGTATCCGATCAGAAAGAACGCGTCGCCGTGCGGTACGATCGCCTGGATAAAATCCTGTGTAGCGACGGTCTGCAGCTCGACGCGCGCGGCATCGTAGATCCGCGTCTCGGTGCCGAACGAGGCCGCAAGGCAGTCCCGTCCGAAATACCGCACGACCTTCACATCGCAGATCCCGTCTGCCAGCTTCACCGTTTGGACCTCGAGCGCCATGTGGGCGCCTCAAAATTTTCACATTTCCTCAGGCTGTCTGTCAGCTGCATCCGCCGGATGATGAGATGCCATCTGAGAGAATGCCAGCGAACGGGGTTACTTGGTAGTGCATGGTGAGTGCCCATGTAAAAAGCTGAACTCTACTCAGATTTCGAAGCAAAGAGGAGATTAACTGGCACACACAGCGAAAAATAAGCGATGACGCACAGCCCATGGCTACGCAATTCGAGGAGGCCTACAGGCGCGCTTACAGGAAGTTTGCAGCGGTCGAGGACGCGAAGGACGCGCTGGTGAAGCTGCGCGAAAAGTACGCGCTCGCGGCAGATGCGTACTCGCACGTGCTGAGAGACTCCACGCTGTACCCTATCACCATCGGCAGCGGGCGCTCGCGCGCCACCATCCTGAGCATCGGGCAGCTGCCCATCGTACGCAGCGAGGGCACCACGCGCTTTCCGCTCAACTTCAACTCGCGCAAACGCTTCAGCAAGCACAGCGAGTACAAGCGCAACAGCAAGGAGCGGATCGTCTACTGCTGCAGCGTCACGCACAACGGCCCGCGCATCGTAGCCGAGGACGGGAAGGTCTGGGAGGACCCGGGCTGCTGGGAGCGCTTCGCCGCCGACGCTAATGTGGACGGCGCCTTCTCCAGCTTCGCCGACTTCTCGGGCCTCGACCACATGCGCATCCAGATGATGATCGAGGAGCTCATCGCGCAGAACGAGGCCAGGTAATGGTGCTAAAAGCGATAAATTCATTTGCATTTGTAGTTGGCGACTGGTAATCTTTGCTATTTACTGTATTGTGCTGCCTTGCAGCTCTTTCACCCATTCTCTGTAGATCCGCACTAATATCGCCTCTCTGCCCTCCGACTCGGTAATGCTTCTGCGCTGTCCCGTGCCCATGGAGGTGGAACTCAGCTCTTACAAGCGCGGCTACGGACTGTACGAGCTGCTGGCCGACGGCAGAAACAACTACTGGAGCACCGACGGCCAGCTGCCGCACGCGCTCAGGATCACGTTCGCCCGCCTGACCTACGTCCACGCGGTCGAGCTCGGGCTCAACTACGCCAGCGACGACTCGTACACCCCCGAGTTCATCACGCTGTACGCGGACGGCTTCGCCAAGGACTACCACTTCCCGGAGCCGAGCGGCGTGGTTTCGATCCCGCTCCTCAGGAACACCTTTGAAATCGTGCTTACGATCACCGCGAACCACTCGGAGGGGAAGGACTCGCACGTGCGCTCGCTGCGCGTGTTCACCGATGAGAGCACGAGCATGCCGGTGTACATCAACGTGGAGCGGCAGACCAACTGAGCAGCCATATCTGCATCAAGGCGGATATTCAGCTGCGAGTCCTCACGTTGAATTAAATACTAGGTAAATGTGTGGGATTTGCTTGTGTGTTTTCGCATATCAGACACGTTTTAGTGCTGAAGCGCAAACTATAATGCCTCGGAATATTCCAGTGCCGATAAAGTATTCAAAGTGATAAACCACTGTACAATTGCAACAGATTAAAGAAAAGCTAAAGTGAATGGCCAAATGTATAGCAAGAAACACACACAATTTAACTATCTGAGCTGGAAGCCAACTCGAACATGCTCTCCAGCCCGCTGCCAGCAGCTTCGCAGCGGGCCATATCAGGCCTCTTCGCAGCACCGCAGTTGAGCGACGGGTGCAGCGGAAATGACTCGCGCGGCGCGGAGGGCGCATCTATGAAACTGAAGAACATCCTGCAGGAGTTGTAGAACGCGCTGAAATCGATTGGGATCGACTTTGTGATCAGGCCGCCCGAGATCCGAATGGGCACGAGGCAGCCGGGCCCGAGCTGGCCCTCCTTCAGCCGCAGATGCGCATAGTCCGACGGCATGTAGTAGTTGCGGTTGTCGATGCACAGGCACACGCGGTAGTAGAGCGTGCGCGCCAGCACCTCCATCCACGTATAATGCCGCGAAGGATTTACAAGCGGCACAGAGTGACTGACGGCAGCATCAACAACGCAGCGCAGTAGCGACGAGCCGCTGCGCAGCCTGCAGCCGGTGTACACCGCGTTAAGATTCTCGAGCATCTCACGCAAGCAGTCGTGGCTGTGGCCCATCACCAGCACGCTCAGGAACTCGAGCATCGTAGATGCGTCGCGCAGCCGGTCGGGCTCGATGGCCATCACCAGCGCGTGCACTGCGCGGCCGCACGGGGTTATCTGGAACGTAAACCCGCCATCGCAAGGCACCTGGCGGACGAGATTCAGCCGGAGCAGGTGCAGCTTAGTGCGCTCATTAAGCAGGGCGTGCGTGGCTGTGCGGTAAAGCAGCGCCAGAAATAGCGCAGAGCAGTCCTTGCCATCGCAGGCATCGGCGGAAAGCATGCTGTAGGCCGAGCGCGTGTACACACGGTACACGACGGCACTGTCAAGCTGTCGCAGATACGCACATCCGCGCGAAATACTCGGTGCGATAGAATCCGTAATATTCTGACCAGCAGTGCCTAGCCCCGTATCTACAATGTGCTTGATATCGAATATCTGACGAGCACTGCCCAGCTGCGTTTCCTCTGTAAGGAAAATGATGTTGCACTGGGGGTTGGCGGCACCACCGAGCTTCATTCTCCGGATTCTCGCGCCTGTCACGAGGTGGAGGTGGGCTCTGTGCGTTCTGGCAGCCTCTTCCGATCCATGTGCAGTGTCTGGCCCAGCGTATGCTGGCAAATGGGCGTCAATAGCGATGGCGAGGCCCTCGGCATTTTGCCTTGATCCTGCGAAGACTGCGATATCACCACCATTGCTGGCGCAGAGCATAGCGATCTGGTCGCATGCATCAATGGCAATGCTCAGGCTCGGCGCAGCCAGGTATTTCACTGAGCATTTGTATTGTGGCATAAGAACTTGGTACGTTGCTTTCACAGCTGCTGCTATTTCTGCGGCGTATCTGCATACGATGTCGTAGTGCCAAACGACGAGCACGAGATCATATCGCTTTCTGTAGTGGTCCTGCGCAGCATACTCTTCGTAAGTCATAGCATAGGCGTTGCCGTCAAGCACGTGGTGCCGTTCAACAAGCACAATCAGGCTACGCCCGTCTCTCAGCATCTGCTCGAGTATAGCAACTGCGTCCCAGGGTTTCCCGCTGCCGATTTGAGCGCCCGCCAGACCTGTGGCTTTGGCGAAGGTATTCGTCGAAAAGAAATGCAGCAGCCTCTGCTTATCAGCCTCCAGTCTGCCAACCGCGGCCGATTCTGCGTTTTCGCATAGCATTGTGGGCAATTTTGTTGCGCTTTTATAGCAGTGCAGACAGGCGCTCTCGTGGTACTCCACTGTGCACCGTTTTGCGCTCTCATGACCCGCTGGCTCGTTTGGTATAGCCCCGGTGAGGCCCAGGCTCGACTCGACCAGTCGTCTGTAGCGTATGTACCTGATCAACTGCGCCATGGGACCGTGGTATCCTTTCTTTATATGCTAAAAGATTGATCTCCTAGAATTTGATTAATAATTGAATAAAATGCATCCAATTTCAGCGCTCGGTAGTGTTTTTGGAACGAGGTGTGGATGGTGGGAAGCATTTCTTATCCACTGGCGGCTAAAATATTATACCGGATGCTGAGTGTATCCCCGTAAGAGCATGCTTATGGGCATTCAGTCACGGAAAAGGCTACTGTGCTGCAGATGCGACAGTCTCCATATTATTTACACACCCGATTTATTCCTCTACTACATTGCTGATCACAGGCATGCTGGGAGCGCTGCTCGAACTACTCCTTAGAATAGCCAGGCCAGTGCATTCGAAGTAATCTGATTACCGCACTTAAATCATGTTCGATCACTTTTTATTGTGATAAACTCGCTTAAAATGCGACTCAGTATTTCACCTTGATTTTATGTTTGTGATCGACGCGATATAACTAAAACTCCCAATATCACAATTGAGCATGCGAAATCAGCATGCAGATTTGCTTAATAACGCTGCTCATTTAGCAGCCCATTTAGCCCCGCTGCGCGCTGATTTGTGCCGCCCCACTGCGAACTGGCCTCATCTGATCCTGAAGTACCTCGGATACGGCCTCCTGCCGTATTCGCCACTGTTTAGCTAATCTGACCAAATCGCCTCGGATACCATCGGGCACATCGCCTAATCCCATCCACGCACGAAAAACACACTTGCAACCAGCCCATGGCGTTCGAGTACATGTTCGACGAGACGCCCGAGAGCATCACGCTCACGTTCTACATCCCGCCAAATTTTGCGCGCCAGCCTTCCTGGCAGCTGGAGACGCCGACGCGCCTGCTCATAGAGGACATGGCGCTCGAGCTGCACCAGCCGGTGCACAGCCCGGTCTACAGCCAGACCAGCTACTTCGTGGAGCTCTCGCTCCAGAAAGAATCGCCAGCGAAGTGGTACACCATCGCCGGGCCAGTTGCACAAGAGCCCAGACAGGCCGCTGTGGATGCTGAGGAGCCCGATGCCAAGGAGGAGGAAAAGCCCGCCGACAGTCTGATGCAGGTGCTCTGTGATGTGTACGCGGGCGGCGATAGTGACGTGCGCCGCGCGATGAACAAAAGCTTGTTGGAGAGCGGCGGCACCGTCCTCAGTACAAACTGGAAAGATGTCAAGGACAAAAAGTTTAGTAAATAGTTTTCAGCCTATATGCATGCATGCATTCCTGACCAGAACTGTATAAATTTGCAGGTAGCGCAAGTAAAAAGCTTTTTAAGTTTTTAATCACATCTGCAGATTGTAAGCCGCTCATTCGCCACATAAACATCGCACTGAAGCCTCTGGCCAAGCCACATCCGTGTGAAGCCTCCGTTTAGCAACTGCGAACGTGGCTTCATTTGAAATCCCGATTCCATGATGCATACACCTACGCACAATATCTCAAGTGCTGTAAGCGAAATGTTTGACAGCCTACATGACAGCGCGCATCACCAACAAACACGTCACGTCAATAAGGAAGTAGAGCGTCGTGAAGAGCAGGCGGTTGATGAAGAAGTTCTGGAAGGCGAGTGTGCCGAACTGGATCCAGCTGCATACGAAGGAGAAGTACAGGCCGAAGAAGTAGAAAGGGAAGATCTGGTCGCGCGTCGCGAGTGGCAGCGCACAGAAGCGCTGCAGCACCAGGATGCGCGGTACGAGTATGTAGCAGAGCGCAGAGATCGCGGAGGCAGCGATATTAAAGGTGTCGGTGAAGGTGAAGAAGGCGTCCCAGTTGAGCGAGGCCACCATGTTCTCGAGATCACAGAAGTACGGCAGGATGCTGAGCAGAATGTAGAGCGAGGTGGGCGTATTCTTGGCGCTGATGTGCCGCATGAAGAGCAGCAGCAGAATCGCGTTGTACGGCCTCAGGTGGATTGCTACCAGAGAGTTCAGGGACAGATCGACGCAGAGAAGTATCCACTTGAGCATGCGGGCCGGGCCCAGGCCTGCGATGGCGCACAGTGCGTATAGCAGCTGCGGCGCGAGTGACAGGACCGATGAAATGCACTTGGTATCAAAGCAGTTCCGTATGCTGAGCTTTGACGAGCTGGAGTGGCCACGGGCGAGTGCGCGCAGCGAGGCAAAAGTGGTTTCCCACCTGATGCTCTTTAGCAGTACAAATAAAGCGATCAAAGGCAGGCAATTGCCAAAACCGCTGAACTTCTCGAGATTGGCAAAGCGCCATCTGCGGTCCAGCGCCAGTCGGTCCATCTGGAGACACGGCCTGCCTGGCGTCCTGACGTAAAAGATCGCCGCGACCAGATTTTCCAGGCACGGATTTTCGAGAAGGAGAGCGGCCAGCCAGATGTAGTCCTCGGAGGCGAACGAGAAGAGCGAGTGAATAACCATGAACAGGGTAAACAGCACATGGCCATGGGCGAGGCCCAGGAGCGACCGCAGCTGCCACATTGAAACAGCGCCGAGCGCCAGCACAACCCAAAACCCGATCCTATTTTGCGAGACAAAGCGCGTGTGCATCTGCTCGCTCAGCGCGTAGCAGCGCGCAGCCGCGTCAGCTACGCCAGCGATTTGATTCTCAAAGTCGCATCCGAACAGCCGTAGAGCTGCGCGGCGCTTGATGTCCAGAAGCGACGCGAGCGCGGGCTCGTCGTCCACCAGATACGGGATGAGATTCCCGAACGCATTGAAGGGAGGCGGGATGCCGAGCAGGTACGATACCGTAACCACAATGTCGTTCTGGTGTATGACGTCGTACGGCTGTCGGGCCTGCACCCAATCATTTTTGCCATTGCAGCTACCAACATCGTAATAGCGCCCGACACTGCTCTTGTAAGCCGCGGTTGCGGGCCGCGCTGAGCGCAGCGGCAGCTCGTCCTTCGTGAAGAAGGCGCAGACCGAGGCCAGCTCGAGCGCTGAGGAGCAGCCGTGCTGGCCCTCGTTGGTTACTCCGTGGTCGGAGACGACCACCAGGAGCGCATCATCCGGCAGTGCCTCATAGATACGGTACAGGTAGGCGTTGAACCGCCTCAGCGTTCCCTCCATTTTGGAGTGGTCGATGCCAAATGCATGGCCGTACGTATCGAGTGTGGTGAAGTGCGCAAAGATGAAGTCATCAGGGGCGGAGCTCCGCAGGTTGTCCACAATGCCGTCGGCCATCTCGTCCTCCAGATGCGACTGGTCGTACTTCGAATAGCTCGAGAGGACCGTGGGCGCTTTGCGCAGCTCCTTGAACGATTTAACCCAGCACTCGTCTCCGTAGAAAGCCGTGCGCGGCGGCGAATGCGCAACGAGCGTATCAGCGCTGATCTTCTGCGTGCCGAACGTAGTCAGGATCTCCAGCGCGTTGGACGGCGCCCCGGTCATCAGCGACACGATGCGCGGCGTGGTGGCGGTGGGAGTCCCCGCCACGGACAGGAACCCCACCGAGTGGACCGCTGGGTCAGAGTAGACCGTCATGTGGTTGTAGTAGTGCCCCTCTTTGTTGACCGGCACAAGCCCGTCAAATCTGAGGCCATCGAGCACCACGTAAACCAGCTTTTCGTACCTGCCCTGCGCGAGCACCTCTGTGTTCGTGTTGCTGGGCAGGCGGTACACGGGGAACATCGATCTGTAGAAGACCACGATTGCCACGACTCCCATAAGAAAGCTTAATAGCATGGGCAGCATACCTGGTGTTTGTATGTTATGTTTTGGAGTTAAAGTGGATTGTTGTGGAGGATGGGAGGGGTTTCAAAGGAATAGTGGGTTCGAAATGTAATTAAAAGTTTTATACCAAGGAGCGCTTAAGTGAATAAGGGGTAAACAGTCAGGCATATAAAAGCTATTATGAGCACATTCAATGAACTAGCGGTCATATATAATTGTAATAAAGTGTGAATTATAAAAATAAGTTACCTTTTTCTATAATACATGCTAGTATATAAATAATCTCTATACTACATAGTTTTTCTAGAGTATTTTTGCATGCTTAGGCAGTTGGCCCTTAGCTGTTTGCTCTTTGAGTGTACAAATAATAGCTACGTGGTACTAAATCATTCATATTGACAGGGCTATCATTTAGTCGTGGGTGCTTTAAGGTATGCTTTATTCAGCTATATTTGACAGTAGCGCATGATGTACTACAATGGAAAGATGGTACTGGGTCACGCTGGTGATAATAGATATGATACAAGCGCGTATTTAGATATCATGGGTGCATATTCAAATCCGTAATTATATTATATACTCATCATATTATTTACTTCATTTTGGCAGATATATAACTGGCGTGGTAATCTATCGCGCAATCATTTTTTAAGCAGATGAATCAGATATGGTAACACAAATATTTCTGTGAGCTTGATTTATAAAAAGATGAAGCTACGTTATAAAAATATATAGCGGCAGATAGAATAATTCATACTGTGATGAAAATTGCTATTCTATCGACAAGAATAGGCTCAAATACTTGAATAAATAAAGTAAAATTTCAAAATACTATTTTTACTATATTATTTTCTCTAGAATTTTAGTCAGTATTTGCTCTTGGCTGATTTATATATTTTTAATTTTAATTCATCTAAATAGTTAAGTACTTACTGATATTACATAGCGATCTTATCTGTTGTGTTATATTTCTGACTCATTTACATCGCACCATTGACTAAAACATAAAAGAAAAATATTTTCAAGCCTTCATGCTGTACGAGTACACAGAAAAGACAGCACTCAAAATCACAGGAATGCGATATAATTATGTGCAGTTTGTTAACAAGCTTTTAAATATGATGCAATATTACGAAGATGAGTATAGCCAAAGCTCCAGCACCTTTACGCCAGCGATTTCTTACCGCGTAAAATGCATTTTGGAGGACCGCCTCGCGATAGTCAGAAGAAAAATTGTTGACTCGATGGTCATGGAGTTGAAAGAATTTGCAGCCAAGCCCATCGATTTGTCCATACTGAAGACCAAGAAGAATAAGAGGTTTCCTATGAGCGTCATCCAAATTCTCAACTCAGCAATTCAAAGAAATAAGTATCCAAGCGAGGCAGAAAGAATTTTGATTGCGAGACAGTGTAAGATTTCAACTAAACAAGTGAACAACTGGTTCACGAATAAACGTAACAGGGATAGAAATAGGAAAAAAGATAGTGGAGATAGCAGCCTGGATAGATATTGATGAGTATTTTTTTATAGATTGAGTATGAATAACTCATGTACTTGCCTACTCGCATAGTAGACGTGATAGTAGATAGAATAATAAACTTTTGAAGTATTTAGATTCTTGTCGAGGCCTGGGCTTTATCAGTGTTATAAATTATAAATTTCAAAGGCTAAATCCCTATGAATGAATCTCTTGGCGAGTAGCTTCTAATAATAAATGGCCACTTGGAGAGAAGTAAGTTTTCAAGGCGAGCTTATTGAATTAGTGAATGTTTCCGAGGCTAAGACTCAACTAGATAGTCATATTTATAGTAGACACTATTTTGCCCCTGGTGCATCACACCATCCACCATTACCACCCGTTCCTGCGCGCACTAGTGCTCATCTCGATCCCCCCAGCGCCCCTGAGAATCAAAGCCGAAAAATTTTTGGTCCCCCATGAGCTATCCTTCACTGAAAGAGGCAAAGAGGTACGCCGAGGAGCTGCTCCCGACCAAGAGCAGTGTGTATAGCACGGGCAGCAGCCTGTACAGCAATTTCAAGACTGCTGTGCTGAAGAAGGAGTGCGCGATCCCGCCCGCCGACCTGGGCCGGTGCGGCCTGCTGCCCGAGCTGTCGATGTTCTGGTACGCCACGCCCTGCGCGCTGAATCTGTACAGCTACGAGAGCCACCGGGCCGAGACGATTTCCAACTTCTCCAGCGACATCGTGCATGTGCGCTGCTTCCAGCCCGCGCCCGGCGTCTTTCACGGGCGCGTGGCGCACTGCCTGTTCGTGGCGACCGAGACTGACGCCTTCATCTACGCGATCGACAACACGCTGATCGTGGGCACTGAGTTCACCTGCCGCCTGCGCTCGCCGATCGCCTGCCTCGACATCTGCGCCGGCAACATATTCATGGGCTGCCAGAACGGACGGGTCTACCAGGCGACGTACGGCAGCATAGAGCTGATCGGTTACCGCTACATGAGCCTGTGCTCGTCTGAGTCTCTCGTTTCTAGCATCGTCGGTCTTATCAAGCGCAAGAGGCGGCCGGTGATCGGCCTCTCTGCTGGCCGCAGCTACGTGGTGGAGCTCGGCGCCTCGATCACGGTCTACAAGATCTGGGGCCGGCTGTTCAAGGAGTACACCCTGCCGTGCACCGAGGAGTACGTGGCTGTGCAGATTGTCGAGGAGTCGCCGCTGTTTTTCTACTGCGTGCACAGAAATGGCCGGCGCGATTTCTTCAACGCGAGCAAAATGATGAGCAAGGAGTTCCCCATCAACTTCTCGGCGTATGCGGACTATGAGAGCGGCGCAGAGATCGGCCGTGTGGCCGGGACGATGCCGCAGCGCACTGAAGCATCTCTCGGTCCCAACGTGTCTTTCCGCACCACGAGCTCTGCGATCCTCGGCTACAAGCCTGGCGAGAGCTCCCATTTTGTGCTTGCTTCTTTCAATACCGACCAGCTGCGCAACTTCTCCCGAGCCAGGCCGGTTGAGAACTACGAGACTTTTACGCTCCACTCCGGCGCGCGCGCTGTCGGCTTCTACAAGAACGAGCTGGTGGTCCTCGGCGACAAGAAGGTCTCCATGTACGAGATCATGAGCCCGAAGCGCTTTCTGCTCAGCTGCCGCCTGCAGGATGCCTGGGCGATGCTCAAGAACTACGGCGAGATCGAGTTCATGGTTATGTTCTTCGAGCTTGCCGCGGAGGGCGAGGACGTGGGCCGGATCGAGGGCATGTGCAAGAATGACAGCATCGTGAACCATGCGCTCTTTGTTTACCTCTACGGTCTGCTGCGCCCCGTTTTCTTCAAGCCGCTCAGCGAGCTGCTCGACGACCGGTCGGCCGAGGAGATGTACAACGAGGTCGCGTGGTGCTGCAGCCCGGCCGAGGCTGTGATCTCCAAGCTGAAGACTCTGCAGCCCAAGATTGCCAAGCAGTTCACTGAGGCGTCCGAGTTCGTGCAGGAGGTGATCCAGACCTACAACTACGCCATGCTGCTGCACACGTACAACATCGAGCTCAAAGAATCGCTGGCTGAAATTGTTACGCACGGGCTCTCCGATGGCACTGCGCTGCGTGCGTCCTCCCTGGCGCCCGACTACGATTTCAAGGCCGAGTCGCTCAAAAGGCTCCTTGCCGCCGTGCCGGCTGGCCAGAGCATCGAGCCGCTGCTAAAAATCATAAAGAACAACTGCCCGCTCTTCCTTCCCATCGAACAGGTCAACTACCAGCGCGGGCTGGACCTGCTCTCCAAGGACAGCACGCACTTCATAGAGCAGTCGCTCGAGTGCTTTGCCGGGACCAAGTTCGACCGCGCGATCATCAGGCGCTACAACCAAATTGGGTTCTACTACGGGAGCGTTGTGCTTATCCGCGATAAGTTCGAGCTGAGCCACGACGAGGCCGTTGCTCTTCTGCGCGAGTCGGTCAAATGCAAAAAGGCCGTGGATGCCGGTCTCGTTTCACACAGCGAGCCGTTCCTCTACCCGTTCTTCGAGGTGCTGCTCGAGCTGAAGGAGTTCGCGCCGTGCCGCTGCTGCGAGACGCAGGAGCGCACCGTCGATCTGCTCACCATCGACCATCCGATGTTCATTACGTTCCTGAAGGACAAGGCGGCGCGGAGCCGCAGGGCGGGCGAGCTGCACTGGAAGTGCCTGCTGGCCCGGGGAAAGAAGGCCGAGGCCGTGGAGGCGATCATCGGGCTGTGCGATACCGAGCTGGCCTTCGATGAGAAGGTGGAGCTGCTGGAAATTGCTCTGACGATGGCCGCTGGCTTGGGCGAGGCGCCGGGGAGCTCCAAGCGCGGGGCAGCGGCCGGCTCCGATCCAGCGCTGTACGGAAGGGTCAGACTCATGCTCAAGCTCAGCCAGATACAGGCAGAGATGATGGAGCGCGATCAGACCAGGCGCTCTAACCGCCTTCTCTCGGCCGACTCCCTTTACAACGACTACTGCTTTGAGTACCCCGATCTGGGCATCAGGATCTTCGATGCTGTCGGCTTTGGTGACAGGAACATGCTCAGGGAGCTCTACGTCAAATGCTTCGCCGACCTTCCCTTCGCGCAGTGCCTTGCATTCCTGAGGCTGATCACCAACAAGGATCTTTCCCTGGTCCTCGACATCCTCATCGAGAAGATGGGCGAGCTCGAGTACGACATGTGCGGGAAGCTGCTTGCCTGCGGCTTCAGAAAGTCCGACATTGTTCTTTGTGTGCGCGATGCAGCCAGCGATGCTTACCACCCGTCGGTCAAGGACAGACTGTGCAGGAGCCTTGAGAACTTCACGAAGGCCGCCGAGTTCGAGCGCAAAACGGCCAGTCTCAGTGCCACCATCCTTTAGTTAAAATTAAATTCAGTAAGAGTGAGCAAGTGTTTATATCGAATGGGTGGGCGTTTTGTATAATTTTGTGTGAATGGTGTTGTTGCACTTATCGGCTTTCTGTGCAACATCCCTGATTGCTGGTATCTTGTCATTTCTCACCACGCTCAAAATTCAGAAAATTTTGACGGCCGATGAAAGTGCACAAGCGCGTCGTACGGCTCGTGTCTGATGCGGAGGCGATGCAGATGATGGGCAAGGAAGGGAGCGTATCGGAGGCGACCATAGCCGGGATCAGCAACGCGGTCGTGCGACTTAAAGAGCTGGGCCTCACGGAGTTCGAAGCGTACAACATCGTCAATGTCAGACCGGCGAATCTCGCGTGTCTGCAGGTCATCGTCGAGGAGATGGTGGACCGCCTTTCTGAGGAGCAGATGGCAGAGGTTTTAGAAATCGTAAAGCGCATCGAATAGTTCTGTATCCACGACTATTATCCACGACTATAAGCGCTGGTGGAATAGAAAATAGAAAAACAATTGCTGCACAGATTTATTAAATGTTTTTTTGAGCTATAAGTGTGTTTTTTAACGCTGCATGTATAGGAGCTACCAACCCTCTTGAATATCGCAATTCGTTAAGTGCTTAAGAACCCTATAAACACACTTCG
Organism: Pancytospora philotis; assembly: GCA_023647555.1. Lineage (NCBI taxonomy): Eukaryota > Fungi > Microsporidia > Pancytospora > Pancytospora philotis. The sequence continues at coordinate 16,573 of JALRLY010000271.1, forward strand.
GTTGCACACTTCATTGCTAGATAATGGATACGTCCTGAATTCACGTTAATAGCTACATCACTGCTGCTCTTCATCCTCTTCGCAGACCTTAATAATCCGAACCAGGCCATCGGCACTGCCAGCCGCCAGCCGGCGACCGCTCTTGTTGAACTTAAGCACGGTCACCCTTTTACCAAATACATGCTCGTGCTCGTAAATCTCGAGGTCGTAGTCCATAAGATGCACTGTGCCATCGCTCAGCCCAACCGCGATGAGCTCGCCGCCAGGGCAGAAATCCAGCGCGGTGACTTCGAAGGGGAACGTGCGCACCGCCACCGTATCGAGCGTCTCGCGGCTGTACAGAATGACCTTGCAGTCCTTCGAGCAGGTCGCGAAGAGCCTTCTGTCCGGCGACAGCCCGCCGTCCAGCACCGCGCGCGTGTGGTCCTTGAACTGCTTCACCAAATTCAGATGCTGGTTCCTGATCGTGTAGAGGCACGCGCTGCGGTCTCTGCTGACGGTGAGCACCGCATCCTCCGTCGCCTTGATCCTCGCGATCCCGAGACTGTGGTGCGGGTAGTACTGCAGCTTCTCGCCGTCTCTAGTCCACATGAAGAGCCCGGCCTCGTTCTTGCTCATGCTGCGGTTCGCGCTGAATATGAACTGCTTGGTGACCGCAATGGCAGAGACATCGTAGAAGTGCCCGTAGATCTTCTGCACCTCCTCAAATACGTTCGTGGCGATGGCGCACTCCGAGTGCCCCTCGTCCGCGACCTCATCGGCGAGCTTGGGCGTAAGATCCAGCTCGGAGAGGTACGCAGAGGCCACGTACTCCATCGCATCGAGCGTCTGCTCGTCCTCCGCCGTAACATCCATGTTGCCGTACGTCTGGCGCTCGATCTCGCACTGTGCCGCACAGGGCTCCTCTGCCTCGCCAGTCTCTTCCGAGCTGCTACTGCTATGCTCATCGAACGAGTCATCGTCGCCATCGAGCCGGAAGCGCGCCTTCTCCTCCGCATCGCTCGACTCCTCCAGGCAGTGCTCCTCGATGTGCCGGCAGCTCCCGAGGAAGCTCTGCGTGCCCTGGTAGATCCGCAGAATCGGCTCAGCGGCGCCGCTCACCACGCGCAGCATCGACCCGGGCTGGAACTTGCACGCGATGATCGGCCAGCCGTGGACCTGCACGCGGCCCGCCTCCTTGCCCTTGTAGAAAATGCGCGACGTGTAGTCCAGGGAGCTGGTCAGCAGCATGTTGGCGTTCCAGTCCAGGTCCGTGATCTCGGCCGTGTGCCCCGAGCTCATGTTGCAGAACTGCAGACCGGCGTCGTCGCTCTGCGAGAATACGTCGATGCCGCCCGTCCGGCTGTGGACGTAGAACCTATCACCGACGGCGCACACGCTCATGAACTCGGAGGACCCGCCCACGAGGTAGTCCGCCTTGTAGCTCACAAAGGCCCTTTCAGCGCCCGGCTGCTCCTCATCGCCTCCCGCGGCCTCCCGCTTCCACACCCGCGCCGTCTTGTCCGACGAGGCGCTGTAAAGGACGCTGCCCGACCACTCGAGGCTGTTCACCCAGTCCTCGTGGCCCACCAGGATCTGCATGCACCTGAACACGCCGTCCTCGAACGCCCACAGCTTGACCGTGCCGTCCTGCCCGCCGGTCGCGATGCATCCGCCATCGCTGACCCTGATGGCACGCACCCTGTCGGCATGCGCCTCCTCGGCGGTCTTAGCAAGCAGACCGAAGCCGCTGCCCGTACCGCCGTAGGCGTAGATGCGCCCGTCGGAGGCACCCATGTACAGCACGCCTTCGTGCGCATCGACGCATGTGGGCAGCGCCCCCACGGCGCAGGAAGCGAGCAGGCTCATCTCGCAGTCGTAGAGATGGACCGCATCCAGCGTGCAAAACACGACCGACTCCGCGCTCAAAGGAACACACGCCTGGACGTTGGTGCTGAGCTTGCAGCACCTCACCTCCCGGTCAGGCACGAACACGTAGGCCCGGCCTCCGATGTCGCCCACCGCCAGAACGCCGTGCCTAACCGCCAGGCAGTTGACGTCGTCCTCCAGAAAGCTGGCCCTGGCCACTCGCCCGCCGTCGGTGCCGACGATGCTGCTCCCGGCGCCGAACAGCACGTGGCAGCCATCCCGCACGACCATGTTGTTCCTGGGCGTGCACCCCGCGTACGTGGCCACCACCTTCATACGGCTGCACAAAAATTTTCCTGTAATGGCTCAGCGCCCGCGTCTGTTCTGCAGATTCAAGAGATTGTATCTGGAGTTTTTTACATCCAACGGCATAGTTGACGTGTTCTTATGGTGTGTTGCATTTAAACTGCGGTAAGTAATGCCTGGTGTCCATTTAGAGCCATACCACATCGCGTATGCATTGACTAAGCCAATATACGAAGACGATTCTCCAAAATGCGTAGGAATACCACACAGGTTGTTGTAAATTTAATATACCGCGAACCAGTCATATTCGTGGCCATACCAACTAGCTCGAAAAACATGACAAATTTATTCAGCTGCATCTACATAGTCGACGCCCGCGTCCATCCTCAGGAACACGAGCTGCGCGACGCGCATGTGCTTGTCGTAGTTGAAGGGCGTCTCTCCGGAGTTGTATATGTGCACAACGATCTCCTCGTGGTTCTTGACGTACGACGCCTTGGTCTCCAGCCCGTGCTTGAGCGCCAGGCCGGACCGCCCCATGATCATCCCGAAGTGGTCGTGCGGGACCTGCAGCGAGAAGCCGAGCCTGATGCTCACCGTGGTGTGCGGCGGGATCACGCCCTCGGAGATGCTGTGCAGGTCGTAGCCCGCCGCGCCCGCGGTCTGGCGCTTGGGCCTGATGGCGTCGGTGGACAATGCGCGGTAGGTGACGCGGGTGGCATCCATTGGGTCCACGAGGTAAAAATTTTAAGAGCCGCTCGCCAGGTCGCGAGCGGTGTGACGGGATCACCCGGGCTCTTGCCCGGTGCATACGCAGCTACTGTACACGCTGAGAGCTGATCTAAGTGAAAGAATGCGGCAAACTCTATCGGGATGCCAGTATGTATAGGCGGTATCGGCGCGTGCGAAGAGAACACCGAAATGGGATGCCCGCTATCCCAAGCGACCGGGCATACCAGAATGGAAATCTTCAATAAAAGAACGGCCTATTTGCCCTGACGATAGGATAGGCATTCCTCGAATACCTAGGGTTAGACCGCTTAGACATCTCTCAGATAAAAGGGGGCAGTAATCAGATCAATCACAGTAAAAGGGGATATGCTGGCGGCCAGAGTGGACAGATGCCAACGTTATTATTAGTTCGATAGTGAGGGGCGACCGTTTACCGGTTAATTTTTTTAAGTGACTAATCAGTGCCAGTTCATAAAGGAGACGGTGTCTATAAATATTGATGCGCGGGATTACCCCAGCATGCAACTCCCGAGCGTACTGAGAACTACCGTTGCCCTGCTTTCACTGTGCACTCTTGCGCAGGCTGGCAGTCCCAGTTCCAGCAGGTCCTCAAGAAAGAGGGGTGCGGATCGAAGCAACCAGAGCTCTCCGTACCCTCTGAGCGGTTCGAATACGCCTGCCGCTAGCGATGCTCCGAGCCCTCTCTTATACAATATTACTGACCCTGAAATGAATAGAACCTTGCTCAGGATTTTTTGGGACCGTTGTAATGCTGTGAACGCCAGTCGGCAACCATACCTACATGTTGTAAGGGACCCCAATATTTTTCAGCTCCATAAATCGCATAATAACATAATTGGTGCATATGTTCAAATAATGGTCCTAGTCAGCCCGGATCTTAAGCATGCGCATAGCGTACTTGAGACGCTGCTTGAGCCGGCGATTTCTATCGCTGAGTATAATATGCTCCACGACCTTTTTTCGGAGAGGGGCATGTTAATCCAGCAGGATTATGGCACCGACGGCAAGATTCTGTATAACCATTTCTACTTCCACGGGATTACAGTGCAGGACTTCGTAGAGCACAGAGATAATTGGCCATCGATCATCAGGTATTACATCAAGGAGCTGAGAAAAAAATCCAAATTCGGTCAAGAACAATAAATTGCTCAAGCAGTCTCACACTATTATGAGTATGTTTACACTCGTTTTTATTCATTATGCGCATTTGCAAAGCAGCTAGTTTTCGCTAGCTTAAACTGCTTGCCGCTCTCCTTTCCAAGGATCTCTCGACGAGCCTCGGGTAACGCACACACAAAGGTCCTCTCAGCACCCGGGATTGGTTGTGGTGTCCATGTTTGAAGGTATGCCAAATTCACCTATACATTTTGGCGAACTTGATCATCACCCGCCAGAAATCATGAAATACAGCCCAATCTCTATCCCTGCTTGTAAGCCGTCCCATATCACCTACGCACCGCAGCGCCTGTGTCCTTTTCTACGCCAGCCGCCGGCAGCAGATCTTTTTTGGCAACATCAGCATCGATCAAAAGAGCCTGCTTTTGCCTCTTGCCAAAAACTACAGTATTCTATTGGCTTTGCATCCTCCAGGTTATCCTCACCCGTGATCTCGGTGTTGCCACTGTTAAACTACCGCTACACCACACATATCGCAAAACTATACCCACCGAATAACCAGCGGTGCGCTATCCAACTAATTACTTTAATCCAGTAGACCCGTACCCGCCTTCGCCCCTGTCGGTCAGATCGAGACTCTCCACGACGTTCGGGTTGCCGCCGTCGCACCTCAGCAGCACCATCTTCGTCAGCGTGCTGTATGCGTCGACCTCGTAGTCCTCCCCGCTGTGGTTTACCAGCGTCGCAGCGAGCTCCTTGCCCGTCTCGACGAAGGCCTGCTGGATCTCGATAAAGCTGTTGCCCTCGCTGGGAACAGCGCCGAGGAGCAGCGACACCCGGCCTTCTGTCTTGTCCAGCCTAAGCCCGGTGGCTACCTCGGTCTGCTTCTTCGATGCTGCGCTGCACTGGTACAGGCTGTGTATGGCGTGGCCCATGGCAGCGCCGTGCGCGCGCGTGGGCAGAACGGCATTTGACTTGACTTTTTGTACGGCCATCCGTGACATAAGGTAGAAATTTTTGAGAGCTTTTCTGGATGATGGCCAGGCATGGGCTGATGTAGGCTTTAAAACGTGCGAATATGCCCACAGCCGGCTCGGATGCATAGGAACGTATGCACCACCGAGCAGTCTGCTATGCTGGGTGCTGTCCCACGAACCAGTAATAAAAATCGCCGCACCGAATAGCAGATAACTAATAGCAAAAGAGAGGGTGTAACGCTGCTTGTAACAATAAACAAGAGAATGCAACGGCATGCACGAAAAATTCAAAACCCTAGATTTTTACGAGTATTTATATACTAAGCAAGCGCAATGCTGCCATTGCACAGCAGATTCACTTCTTCTGCTTGTTCCTGGAAATCTTGTGCGCCTTCTTGGCGCTCCTGCCGCCCATCTCCGTGGTCCGCTTCGCGTCGACAGCATTCTTGCGGCGCCGTTCATCTTTATCGGCTGCGAGCGCTGCTTTCTTCTTCAGATGCCTCAGCTTTCTCTCCTCGGCGGCCTGCTGCTCCTCCTGGTCCCGCGCAGCACGCAGCTCGGCAAACTCATCCGCCTCGCGTTTGGCGCGCTGCTGCTCGGGCGACAGCGGCAGCTCGATCTCCTCCTTGCACACAACGACTGTGCGCATGTCGAACGGCAGCTGCTTTTCCAGCTTCGCGACCTCACGCCGCTTCCTGTGCTCCTTGTACCCCAGCTTGGCCCTGGCCGCCTCGCTATTCTGGGCCGCCAGCTCGTCCGCGTCGCGGCTGCACTCAGAAACGCTCTCCTCGTGCAGCGGCAGCCCGAGCGACTCCTTGATCTCGCGCAGCGACCGCAGGTACCGGACGCCCGGGCCGGTGTGCACCATGTAGTCCAGAGGCCGCATCGGCATGAACGTCTTGATGAAGACGACATCGGAGAGCGACAGCGGGCCCTCGAAGGTGGCCCGGAACTCGCCGCTCTTGCCCACCGCGTTCTTCAGCACGCCACGCAGGCCGGCGCTGCTGGCCAGCCGCGCGTTGGAGAACTGCGCGGCCTCGTTGCGCGACGAGAACATCGACTGGATGATGGCGGTGTTGCCCATGAGGGTCTTCGGGTACCCGACCAGCTTCAGTTTCTTGCGGATCTCCGAGGCGCCGCTCGCGTTCAGAACTTGGCCGGAGGCCACGACCCGGAAGGAGGCCGCGGCGTTGTATATGAAGAAGTTCGTCTGCAAAGGCACGGCGGGCCCGTAGAACGCTATCTCGGAGTAGTACGACCCGGTGCCCTTGAGGTACTTGATCGCCTTGCCCTCCTGCGCGTACAGCGGGATGGTCTGGAACCTGTACCAGCCCATCGAGACGAACTGCGGAGCGTTGCTCTTCAGATCGCCCTTCTGCCACTTGTTCTTCACCGCCTTGCCCTGCAGCATGATCTTCCGGTTCTCAGCCACCAGGCAGCTCCCGAGCACAAGAATGCTCGCAGGGTCGTATTGCAGCCGCAGCTTGATCCGGCAGTACTGCCCAGGGCGTATGAGCCCTGCGCACGCGTCGAACTCCTCCTTGAGCTCGAGCTCCTCCTGCTTGCGCCGCTGGAGGAAGTTGAGGCCGTCCTTCTCCTGCTCGCTGTACTCCTCGTTGAACTTCTCCACGTAGTCCTCCTCCGTCGCAGCCTCCTGCTTGAAGCGCCCGGCGATCCGGCTTCTCAGCAGCTCCATCCCATCATCCGGCTTCTCAGATCGACAATGTTCGCTCTCGCTGCAAGCATTGCTCTCGTTCTCCTTTTCAGTCTCGCCCACTTCAGCGTCAGAAGCGCTTGGCTCAGAATCATCGCCATCGCGCTGGAAAACACTGCCGGCGCGCTCGTCGCCGTCGTCAAAGAGCCGCACGTCTCCCTCGAACAGGTTGAGCTCCTCGGAGCAGCTGCTCTCCGCCTGCGGCTGCGGCGCCTCGCAGTTGGGATTGTACAGATACCTGCTCTTCACCTTGCTGCTGCACGGGTCCTCGATCTCAGCGATCTCATCGACGGTGTAGTCGCCGTGCCCCGGCACATGCACCTCCGTGCCCGGCCTGAACGGCCCGCCGCGGACGTACCCGTAGAGATGCTCGCCATCCTGCCGGTCAACCACGATGTGCGGGTGCGTGCACTTCCACTCCAGCGGCCGCGTCTTCATCAGCTCGAGATTCCGCGCGATCTTATCGATCCCGTCGCGCTTCATGTCGAAGAACTTCACGGGGAAGCTGAACTCCTGCGAGATGCGGTGCGCCACGGCCTTGCGCGTCTGCTGGGGCACGCTGTCACCGGTGTACGTAAGCACCGCCATTATCTTGGTGAGCCCGTGCGAAAGAATCATCGCGATGGCCTCGAGCGTCTCCTTCTCGAGCCCGTAGTCGAGGTTGATCGTAAGCACGACGAGATCGGCCACCTTGATCGTGTCTATGACATTCTCGACATCCGTGGTCGACTCGTACAGCGTGTACCGCCGGCTCCTGCCCTTGAAAGTCACCGGGCCGCGCAGCGCCACCCGCTCGCCGGCGAAGTGGCCGACCAGCGCGCCGGCGAGCGCCGTCTTGCCCGACCGGGCCGGGCCGACGACCGCCACGAACATCGGCGCATCGTCCTTGTAGTGCATGTTCGGGATGGTCACGCGGGAGTGGTACTCGTTGTACGCGTTCAGCTTCTCGATCTTACTATACCGTTTCATCGGCGGTAAAAATTTGCCGCCAGTAAAATTTGCCGTGCCTGCAGAATAGCGTGCAATAAGTGATCTATCAGATACGACGCCTGTTCTGTAACGGCAAATCTCCATTACATCCCTAAATGGTCTGATGATCAAGAACGAATAAAAGCCGCATATGCGTACAAAGCAAGCCGGTTGACTATAGCATCGATTTATATACAATTGGAGTAGCCCGTGAAGCTAGCAGGCTGTACAGTAAATACGCACAGCACAGCACGCGGGCGCTGCAAATTTTTAAAGGAGCGTTTCCGCGCGGCGATGTTCGCACGAGAGCTCGCGCAGATGAACGAGCGGATTTCAGCGCGGAGGCCCGACGAGCTGCGCGCCATAGCGGTGGAGCACTTTCCCGGCCTCGTTTACGTGCGCTCGGCAAAAGCGGCCATCGCGGTCACGTACAGCAGCGGCACGACCGCGCCGTATCCCGACAGGCCGGGCGAGGGCATCTTCCAGATTGCGCTCGCGGGGAAGAAGAACGATCTGCTGGTCGGCTTCCTGCAGAGCGTGTACATCAAGTCGAAGTGCGTCACGCTGGACGTGCTCAAGTACGCATGCGCGGTCGAGGCGGTCAGCATCGAGATCAAAGTCATGGAGGTCGACGGGAATCTCTACTCCATGTGCATTGCCGGGATCAACGCGGTCATCGCTGCCCTCAGCCTCAAGCGGCTCTTCCTCCCCAGCGTGTTCAGCTTCTGCTCCATCGACGGGCGGCTCCTGTGCGACCCCGACGCGCTGGAGCTGGAGGCCTCCGACTGGAAGAGCTACGTGGTGATGAAGTCTACGCGCGAGGCGCTGCTGGTGGAGCTCGAGGGCTCGTCCTGCCCGCCGCAGGATGTTGCCGACATCATCGACAGGGCGTACGATGGCATGAAGCTGCTGGCCGGAGCGGCCCTGTGATGAGCAGATGTTGCTCATCCGTAGCGCAGTAAATTCAGTTGATCAGGTTTGTTTCTAATTGTGTGGTGCTTTTATGTTGGGATGCCACAGATATGCTGATGTGGTTGCGCTTTCAGGCGCGTTCCAAATCAGTAACGAGTCACTGACAAGGCTTTAAACCGCCTCACTAGGCTATTAATTTGAGAATTTCACTAGATTTATAGCGCTGTGCCATACAAAGTACGCATATAGCACATCGCCTGTTTCGCTTCTCCATGGCTAGAAATGCACCGAGCTAGCGCCGAGTCTTTTGCACTCAAGACTGTAAAATTCAGGACCGCCCGATGCAGAGGGACGCGTACATCCAGAAGCTCATAGAGAACCACAAAAGGCTGATGGCTGCAGTAGACCAGGACTCGCCGCCTGTCACGCTCACTGCGCGGCTCATTGAGCAGCGCGAAGCAACCGGCGCACGGCTCTCCGTATTCGCAGTCGCGAGCACTACACGCCCCACCAAGCTCGCTGCGCTGATCGAACAGCGCGTGTTCGTTGAAGGCAAGGAACAGACGTCGGGCACGGTAATAGACGCCTACGATGACAAGATTGTCGTTCTATTCAAGCGGCGGCTGTCTCTCGGCCAGTTCAGCCTCCGGGTATACGCAAATTACAACAACGAGGTGCTGCTGCAGGCTGCCGAGGCGTTTCTCGCATCTAAGAAGGCCGTCCATCCGTGTCTGCTCAGCCATACTGCAGAAGAACCGCTTAGTATACAGAAAGGCACCGCCATGTATAGCGGTCGGCTCAACAAGAGCCAGCAGTCCGCTGTGCTGATGGCCAGAAACGGCGAGCCCTTCAAAATACTCGGGCCGCCCGGCACAGGCAAAACTGAGACGGTCGTGGAGATCATCATCCAGGCGCTGTGCAGGGATAAGTCCGTGATCGTGTGTGGGCCGAGCAACATATCCGTGGACAACATCATCACACGTTTCATGGCTAGTGATTACTACAGCTCGCACGGCACATCCTTCTACCGCCTCGGCAGCTCCACGAAGGGCCTCTGCCATCTGAACCTCGAGAGCCGAGCGGACCAGGCCGTGGCGTTCATGGAGGACGAGCGCGACAGCCTTGCCACGACGGGCAAGTCCGCCAAGGTCAAGAGTAGCAAGAAGGCCTCGCGGGACAACCGCCAGGAGCTGAAGCAGCTCGACAGCGAGAAGAGCGCCAGAAGGCTCGAGTTCATCAACAAGCTGCGCACCGAGTCGCCTCTGGTTTTTGCTACGCTCTTCTCCTCGCTGAAGGAGAACCACTACTTTGACCTGTGCATCGTAGACGAGGCCTGCCAGGCTACAGAGCTGGAGTGCTTCATGGGGATCGTCAAGGCGCGGACGTTCATCCTCGCCGGTGACCCCAACCAGCTCTGCCCGGCAAACCCAACGCTATACACGAAGACTCCGCTGCCCACCGTCACGCTGGCGGAGCAGTACAGAATGCACGAAGAGCTCATGGACTTCAGCAACGGCTACTTCTACGATAGCGCAATCATCTCCAACAAGCGCGATGACTTTAACTTCTTCGAGAAGAGCCGCATCCTGTTCATCGACACCGCCTTCTTCGGCTGGGACGAGGCCGTCGCCGGTAGCTCCAAGCAGAACCCCGCCGAGGCCCGGCTCGTGGCGGACGTCGTGCGGTGGCTCTCGCAGCTCCTCAGCCTGCCTGCTGCGATGCAGCGGGCCTCTCTGAAATCTGGCGCGCAGTCCAAGCGCAAGTCTGGTGACCCGGACAGCCTTTTCTCCATAGGCGTAATCACGGCGTACTCCGCACAGGTCCTGGCCATCCAGGAGCTGCTGGGCGATCTCCCCAACTGCAGTGTTAATACGGTGGACGGCTTCCAGGGCCAGGAGAAGGACTTCATCGTGCTGAGTCTCGTGCGCTCCAACAGCACCAGCGAGATCGGCTTCCTCAGCGACGAGAAGCGTCTGAACGTCGCGCTGACGCGCTGCAAGAAGGGACTCGTGCTGATCGGCGACTCGAACAACTTCAAGAAGAACACATTCTTCAGAGCGCTGTTCAGACACCTCAACGAGCATGCCTACGTCGTCGATCCGGACACGTTCGCGCTCCTCATCGAATAAATGTGTTGCGGCAGAAAGCTGACTCTGGCAAAAGGCGCCACCGGGATTTGAACCCGAGACCTTTTGCTTACAAGGCAAATGCTCTACCACTGAGCTATAACGCCTAAATTAATCAAAAACATAAGATGTACAGGGGCATTGTATACAATAAAGGGTTGTGGTTGGTAGTTGTCTTTTCTGACAAGGAGCTGGGATTACCTGACTGTGCAGCTACCTAGCCACAAGAATGAACATCTTAATTGAGATCGGGAATAATAACCCAAGCGGCTCATTTCCTTTACTTGATTGCCAATAAACGACCTGCATTAAATTTACTTCTTCTTAGGATAATAGCAGTAAGCTAGTCTATAAAACAAGAAATATTTCCAGGATAAGCTGTGATGCACAGCCTCGCTGATGGATTCTTCGCTCGCATCTCTGCCATTTGCAAAATCTGCGAGTGCAGTGCGCTCCTCCGTAGAACCGACTAGCTCGAGGACTTTCTCGAATGATACTGAGCCGGAGATCGTGTTTATAACCTTCCTTCTGAAAATTTCGAACTCAACGCGGATGCTTAACCAGCTGGACTCGTCCTGCATCAAACCACCAATCTGAGCCTTGTCGAGGGGGCATCTGCCGAGGGCGGTGTGGTTCCGAAAGTCACTGTTGGCAAACAGGCCCAGCATGCCTCGCGGTCCGTCGTCCTCGTTGTTTTTAACCTCGAAGTCAACCCTCTTGGAGAAATTGTTGTAGTTGCACATGACCAGCGTCGTAAAGGCAGCAAGTTCAAAGCTTGTCGCTTTAGAAGAGGCGAAGGCAAGATCGTAGATATGCAGAAGGACGTCCTTGAGCTGCTCGAAGTTGTCTCTCGCCTTATTATCGCCATCCCCGGCGTATAGCGCCCCTAGCTGCTCCTTGACGTGATCGATAAACTGTAGTTTCAGACAGGCATTATTTTTCTGGTACACATGCAGATCTGGGCTATACTTCGCGTCCCAGTCAATGAGTTGGGGTAAAGTTAAGTCTTTTTCTTCGTTGAGCTTCCTGTAATTAACTTTCGAGCCATCTTCGCTGACGACCACAGCGCCTGCGAGCATAACCATGGATACGAAGTTGATCATGGCAGACAGCGCATGCATTGGTGAGGGGTGGCTTTCGTTAATATTTCTGAGTGCATTAAGGGGTAACAGCCCGGCCATACTGACCAATTACAAAATTTTGATAAATTTTGCCGTTGCTTACCGACCTATCGCGTATAGGAGCATCCTAAGTGACAAGCAGTAATGCAGACTAATACACGCAAAAGATGTTTGAAAGTATGTTTGAAGTGCTTTATATGAACACTGCGCTGGATGCAAATTCGCAGGATAACTAGCCGATGCGGCAGAAAAGAATAGGGCGTATGCAACAGCCGGGTTCATCACGTAAACTTGAAGATACTAACAGCCAGTAAATTTACCCATTCAAACCTCGGTTGATGCCGGGCTGGACCAGCATCAGTCCTGCTCTTTTTTTATTCTTTTGAGCGCTGGCTGACCTTCTAGCCTATCGCTAACAATTTTAACATAATCGTATAATGATGACAACCTCGCGTAGCGTGTAAGGCCTAGTTTACGGCCGTGCACCGCCAAGTAATCCCCGGCCCACTGATAGAGTCTCTGCTGGCGCATTGTGGTCATATGGGGCAGCAAATCATCAATACACATTGCCATCGCAGGGTCCGTCTCTTCGCTAGAGTACTTCAGCAGCCAAATCATACACTCCCCGCTCAGAGCGTCGAAGTAGTCCTGCAAGAATGAGTCAGGGCTGAGGATGAAGAGCAGCTGCTTCTGGCCGAAATAGTAAAGCAGATAGATGAGCTTCGGATCCCAAGTCTTGATTTTATCGATCAATGCGGGGCACCTCAGGGACAGATCTTCTGCTTCTCCGCATCCTGGCTGAGAGGGACAATACGTTTTGAGCAGCTGCGATACCACACGCATAGGGTCTCTGGCGAGCAGCTGCCTATTTTTATAGCAGAAATCCGGCAGCGCTCCTCGACGACTTGATTCCGCCTCTTCATCCCACCTAACGCCGCCCGCGCTCCATAAATCTAGCAGCGAGGCCAGGAGAAACTCAGCTGCATCGTCCTCCGGATGGACGAACTCGAAGGTCCTGGCGTTCTCCAGAATGGAGTTTCTGTATGCGGCGCTCAACAGCTTCGAGAAGATGTCGGTGCAAAGAGATTTGTCTTTCAAAAACTTCAGCTTGTATAATACTTCTACGGTGTCCTCGGCCAGTCTGTAGTACAAATGCGTATCATCGCAGTACGACGCGAGCTTGCCTATGAAGAATGGAAATTTTTGCTCGAGCACATCCGTATTCCATTTGGACTGAACAGCTAGGAATGTTACCAGGTTGAATTTGTAGCGCTCATTGGTCTTGACACAACTCCAGTCCATTTTACGTATGTTGCTAGGTATTGCTATAACTCTATGCATGAAGGCGCGCAGCGTCACGTAACGCCCCGGCTCAGCATCGGGACTATACGGCGCGACTAGATTCCTCCTGAAGAATTTGTGTAGCGCGATCCGCGTCGTTAGATCATTTGCATGGTACCTCATAAGCCTAGTGCCAAGCCACGGATTTTCTGCCAGAATTTCAAGGATGCAGCAGCGCGCATTGCCCACATCGGCAAAGTCTAGTGATTTTATACTCTGACAGTGCTGCGCTACTTTGTCGTAGGCGACCGTGCTCTTCAGCTCGTCGCTCTCGAAGAACTCCACAACCCGGGATCTGATTTCGGTCAGCTCGAATCTAGTGAAGGGGTACTTGGCGTTGAACCATCTTTCTACCGTCAGCACCGCATTATAATCTACGTCGGGTGAAGGCGCCGAGGCTGATGCGTAGCACATAAGGTGCGATAGAGCTACACCTGCACAGCCCAACAGGCCCAGCATAGGGGCAATTTTTTTCAGGTATTAAACGGCGAGGGATAGAGCGGACACGCTGCGCATGCGCCCCGTCACATTATGTAATACTTTTGTACGGCATTCTATCCTTGCTTTACAAATTCGTAACAAAATCACAAACCCGTTCTCAAACTCATTTATTCACCAATCATCTGCGCTTTATTCTACATTTATACGGTGCTTAGCCATGATGCCCTTGAACACCTCAAACAGGCTGCCGACCCGCGCCGCGTTGCCTCTGGTATTTTCATGGTACATCTCCGCGATGAGGCCCGTGACCATCTCCCGCTCGTGCGGCACCGCGCGGCGGCAGCGGATCGCGTCCAGCCTCGCCTGCACAGCGTCCAGCTCAGTCTTGATCTTCTCGACTGCGCTAGTCGATGTGCCCAAAAGCCGATAAAAGGCGCACTTGTACTTCTCAAGCTGGCGCGCCAGGCTATCGTTCTCGTCTGCAAAGCCCCCGGTGCCCCTGCTTTCGCAGCGCGGATGCAGAAAACTGCTCTCCCTGGGCTGCTCGCTGCACGCAGCCGCGGAGAGCGGTGTGCAGTAATAATCATCGTTGAAGAAGAGCGACTGGTTCGAATCGTAGCTATGGGCCGGATGCTCGCCTCCGTGCAACGGCAGCTGGCTGGGGGCCGCCAGAGGGCCGGTCCCGGCGTCCCTGACGCTGCCCAAGTTCTCCATGAACGACATCGCGCTCCGCAGCCCCTCGAGCTCGCGCGAGTCCACCATCGCGCCGGGCAGTGTTTCCTTGTCCCGCACCTGGTAGTGCTGGGCATTATCGCCCTTGCCCGCGGCCTCGCTGTCGACCGCCTCGAGGCGCTGGAAGCGGATGAACACGCCGTGCCCGGGGCGGCACTTGAAGTACGATTTGCCCTTGTACGCGCCGTCGTTGGAGCCGAGCGGCTGGTTCAGCTCGACGCCGGCCCAGTATCCCTCCTTCTCGTCCACCGGGCCGAGATAGTGGATCACGCCGCTCACCCCGTCCTTCAGCGTAACGCGGTCGTTGATTCTGGGCTCCATGGTCCTCGATTTTGTAGCAAATAAAGCGACGGCTCCAAAATTTTGCGCGCGCGGGCCGGAGGGCCGAACCTCGCTGATTTGATAGGCAAAAAGTAAAGCAAAGTACATACGCACCCAAACGCCATTTATTCAACCGTAGGATCGCTTGAGAAGATCGGCGTCAGCGAGCATGGCCTCGCGCACGGGCGCCACAATCGCATCGACGGCTTCGACGCACGCCTCCTTCAGATCGGACGGGTGGATCTCGCCGCTCGCAAAGGCGGCCTCGAGCTCCGCGAACGTTGCGTACGCCTTCCCAGCGACCGCCACGGCCGCGGCCTCGCTCGGGTAGACGATGCGCTGGAAAATGGTCAGCACGTTCGTCTTGACGTTCTGCGGCTCGCAGAAGCATTTCTTGATCTTCTTGGAGATCGCCTGCCGCGTGTCGAGCAGATCAATCTTGCTGTTCTCGTCCGAGGAGCTCATCTTCTCGGAGTTGAGCCCGGGCATCATCGGATTCATCAGGTAGATCCGCTTCTTGTAGCCGAGCTTGGGCAGGAAGGTGCCCGCGTGCATGAAGATCTTGCGCTGGTCGACACCGCCGAACTGCGCGTCGACATCGAGGTACTGCTCGTCCAGCGCCTGCATGTTGGGGTAGATCAGCGAGCTCAGCGCCGGGCTGTCGCTCTGCTTGACGACCTGCGAGCCGGCGCGGACCGTGTCGTTCACGGAGGTGTGGCAGGACATCTTGTACATGTCGAACACGTACTCCTTGGAGAGCTGGAAGGAGGAGCCCTTCACGAACTCGACAGACGCAAGGTCGACCTTGAGCGAGCGCAGCATCTCCTTGATCAGCTTCTCGTAGTACTCCAGCTTCGCATCGATCTTGTTATAGTGCGCCTTCATGTTGTCGAGGAACCCGTGGATGTCGGCAAGGAGGATCTTGACGACGCAGCCCGCGGCGATGAAGTCGCGGATCTTTATGATCGGCAGGAAGTAGGCGATGTGGGGCTTGCCGGTGATCGCAGTGCCCCAATATATCTTGAGCGGCCGCGCGGCCACGATCTTCGCCATGACATCGCCGCTCGTGTGCTCCTCCAAGTTCCGCGTGATCAGCTGGAGCTTCTCGTCGACGCTGAGCGCTTTGGCGCACGAAGCACCGCCGCTAGCGCTGCCAGCCTTGGCATCCGCATCCGCCCCGTCGAGCACGAGGTCCTTCACGTTGAGAAACGCCTCAGAAGAGCCTTCCCCAGCCATTGTAGGCAAAATTTTGGCGGAGATAAAAAATGGCGGCTTCGTGGAATTGCGCTGCGTGAGCGCTTTTGCAAGTGCAAAGATCGCTCCAGCTTTAATGGCATAACGAGTAGCAATTGTCAGCAAACCGAATAACACGCTTGGTGTAGCCACGGTACTGCATATCAAATTATATCATCTAGATAAAGCTTGCATCTTAAAGCAGTAGAATAAATTGCTCAGGAATAATGAGACCTTTAGAATCCTTCAGAACTACCTTGTATTTACTTAACCGGAATTACACCCCGCTTACATGACTGGGCATCCCTCATTGAGCGCTTTCTTGCTGTTTTCTCTGGAAGAGAAGGTGGACAGCCGCGGCTCTTCCTTTCTCTTCTGAAGCCCGTCCGCATACTTCTCGAGGTCGCACTTAAGCTCTGTGAGCACGCGCGCAAACTTGTCGGTCAGTTCGCTCGGGCACGCTGGATAGTATCTCGAGCTATTAAACCCGTAAGCGTACATCAGAGGCAGCGATTTGCAAATTTCACAGCTCGCGCAATCTGACAGCCAGACGCACGCATCAGTTCCGGTAGCAGACTGCGCGCGATCGCAAACGCTCATCTTATTCATCGCATCGTCGACGATCCCGCAGAGAGCACCGAGGTCGACGATGATGGCCTCCGACCTGACTTTGATATCGGATAATAACTGATCGGCGCACGCGCCATCGGTGCCTGTTGATGCCCCAGAGGTGCTGGAAAAACTGTAGTCTGTGTTCCCATTTGCCGCATCCTTGATAACCGCGTTATAGGATTCCAAAATCTCGCAGCTCCTCCGCACAAGCTGGGCTGACAGCGCCCTAAGCTGGCTGTTGATGGCTGGGGCTAGTCGCAAAATCTGCATGGGCCGACCCGCCCGCCCGCTCACCCCTGGATTTCCTTTGGCCGCCGTAGACGTACAACCAAGCGACACGTTGCCGCACGAGCAGCTTCCGCCAACTGCCACGGCCACCATCTCATCAAACCTCACAGCAAAGATGCTGAAGAACTCCAGGACGCCGCGCTGCGCCTTTTCCTTCACGCTCAAGTTCCCAAGGCACGGCGGCATGCCGCGCGCAATGGGTTCCATACGACAGCGCTCGCCAACTCGCCGTATCACTTCCATCAGGGCGAGATCAAAATCGCGCGCTGCTTGCGCGTGCTCCAGATCTAGCGCGCCTGCGCGTACGAGTGCTTGGGACAGCTTGTGCTTGAGCTCGACGTAGCACCTGACCGGCGACGCCGTTTCACGCAGCATTGGGAATGCTGACTCGCTCTTACGCTGCACATCCGTGCTGTAGTTCATCCTCTCCACGAGGCTCTGATCCAGACAAGCACTCATGGCCCAGCGAAACTGTGGGGAGCAACCGCTTGCAACGCCCGCGTAGTCGTAAAAGCTATCGCCAAACAACAAGATGCTGGGACGCTTACGGAGCATACAGCTGACGGCCCACCGTTCATCCTGATCTTTCGCGAGGAACAAGGCCGGAAACAGGCGGCGCAGCAGATCCAAATCGCGCCCGGTAGCATACTTTCGTTGCCTGGCCGCCAAATCAAAGCGCGCGAGCTTCACGCCGTCGAGAAACTCTATCTCGCGCATGTACGGACTGTCACGCCCTCCCGCCTTTCTCCAGTTGATCTTGCCGAGAAGCCAGTTGTTGGCTTGATCAGCTGCATCGTGTATTATCTTTACAAACTCATCCATGGCTATGATACGCCCGATACTCAGCCGCTCCGAGGAAATCCACTGGGCGGGGAGCCGCGTATCTCTACACAGCCTTCCGACCAGCCGCTCCAGCAGACCATCAGCCGGTTTCATTTCTGAATCGTCCCCCAGGCACAATGCTACAAAGCTACCGATCATCGCATCACTGAGCATTTGCGTGCCCTCCAACAGTGCCCCAGAATCTCGCAGGTATGGGCAGATGATATCAGCGTAGCGGTGAGTATCAACCCTGTCCTCGAACTCCTTCGTAATCTTCGCTCTGACGCAGTCACTGCTCCCTCTAATCGACCTCCGCAGTGCGTCAAATCTAGACTGATAAGCCTTAAGACGCTCTTCGAACTCCCTCCTGGTAACAATGGACGGCCTCTCCAGGGCCTCGCTGAACCCCCAGCGATTGCTTGCTAAACAGGCAAGCACGTAACTCATCGCAACAACCACAAACTGCATGCCCCTGCTAAGTTTCCTGCAATTATGTTTTGGTTGAATTTAAAATGCCATTTTTTATCTATTCAAGAGATTGACCAACTTATCATCATCTGCTCAAGCTATTATTTTTAGCTCGGCAAAGCTGCAGAAATAGAGATTTCTGATCATAATTTTAATATTGTATACTCAGCATGTCATACAGCTTTCCCGGCTTGACTGACATGATCAAAAGTAAAGCAGTTAGTCAGTTGTCGTGCGGTGTGATTCTGAGCCGGCACAGTCGCGTAGATGACGGGGTATGTACCATAGTGATTTGTAGCACCCGAGTATGTGAAGCCCCGTACAACCCATACGCTATTCATACAAGTAGTTTGAACAGAACAAAAAAGCCAGACAAAAGCCATCGGTACTGCAAATATGCTGGCTCAACAATTATAAGACATCAATATGCACGCTCCCTCCATATAATCCAAAAAATAATACTACCTACCCATAATATTGAAGCAAAGCCTTCAGAATAGGCTACCACAGAAGAAGATCTTAAAGATTCTCAGAATTTCCTTGTATTTACTTAACTGAGACTGCCTGCCTACATGACTGGGCATACGAGTGGTGAGTCATCAAAATTTGTCCCGGTGGCACTGTTAAAATATGCGCGACGCTCTGGGACTTTGCCCTTTCTCGCCTGAAGCCCACTTTCGTATCTCTCAAGTTTCCGCTTGAACCCAACGAGCACTTCCTCAAGCTTTTCGCGTAGTCCATCCGGGCAGTGCGGATAACAGCCTGCGCCGCCGATACCGTATGCGTACATCAGCGGCAGCTCCGCACTGCAACCACTGCAGCTGAGGTAGTTGGACAGCCATATACGCACACCAGAATTAGCGCGAGATGCAGCACAGCAAGCAGCCATTTGCACCATTGCATCGTTGACGAGGCTGCATAGTTCGTCGAGATCTGTAACCACAACACTTGACCTGTCTTTAACTTCAGACAGCAGTCGATCGCCGTACGTGCCACTGAGCTTTTCTGCAGCCGCAGACATGCCGGAACGGCAGTATGCCTCACTTTCAAGCGCCACTTCGTTAACAACCGCGTTGAAGTCTCCCACAACCTCAATGCTCCTCTGCACGAACTGAGTAAGCAGCCTCCTGAGATTGGCATTGATATCCGCGACTAGCTGTGAGGTCGGGAGAAGGCCTGCCTCTTGTCTGTTTACCGCCACATTTTTCTCGCGCGCATCGCGCATGCTGGCATGCACATCCCGTCCGATGTTGTGGCTGTGCGTGTGCATTCGCGCAAGCTTACTCGTCAGCGTTTCGAGATATGACCCAGCGGCAGAGAGCATACCCGCAGCAGACACACTGCCGATTAATGACCCGCTGCACGTGCAGTCTCCGCCAACAGCCACTGTCACCAGTTCGTCAAATTTCACAGCAAACACGCTGAAATACTCCAAAACGCAGGCCTGTGCTTTGGGTTCCATATTCATCCCGCTTGGGTGGAAATTCTTGACCCGCGTACGAGGCTCCGCGCAGCACCGCTCGCCGATTCGCTCAACTATTTTCATAAGCGCAATATCAAAATTGCGGGCGGTTTGCACGATTCCGGCATCAAGTGCTCCCGCCTGCACAAGAGCGCGATTTAGCTTATCCTTCAGCTCAATGTAGCAACTTACTGGCAGCCCCTTCCCGTGCATCACTGGGAATGCAGACTCGGTTATGCGTGCGCTCTCCGTGCTGTAGTTCATTCTGTTCAAGAGGCGCCCATCCAAGCCGGAGTTCATGCCCCACTGGAACTGCCGCGCACAATCCGCCACAAAGCTCGCATGGTCGTAGAAGCCAGTGCCGTACGACAGGAAAGTGGGACGCAAATAGAGCAGCAAGCTGGCTGCATCGCCCTCCTCTGGATCTTTCGCGAGGAGCCAGGCTGGGAACATCCGACGCAGCTGCTCCAAGTCCCTCCCGGTGGCGTACTTCCTCCGTCTGGCAGCAGCATCGAAGCGTGCAAGCTTCAACCTATCGAGTAACTTCACCTCGCGCATGTACGGGCCGGCGGCCCCGCCGACCTTTTCCCAGTTGATCTTGCTGAAAAGCCACTTGTTCGCCTGGTCAGCTGCATCGTGGATTATCTGCACAAACTCGTTCAAGCCTATGATGCGGCCTATGCACAGCCGCTCACCGGGAACGGCCAGGCCGGGTGGCCATGCAAGCTCTCCCAGTCCCTTCACCAACTTCCGTAACACTTCGTCCTGGGACTTAGCTTCTGAATCGTCTCCCAGACAAAGTGCCACGAAGCTGTCGATCTTCGCTTCCTCGAGCGTGTGCTCGCCGCCCTCCCAGATGGCCCCGCAGTCGCGCAGAAACGAACAGATGATCCTGGGACTTACGGAGGGATCTAATCTCTCTCTGAGCTTCTTGGTTATCTCCGCTCTCGCGGAACAACTGCTGGCCCGCATTGCGTCGAGCTTGGTGCGGTATGTTTCAAGACGTCGTTCGAATTCCTCCTTGCTGACGATGTACGGCTTCTTGGCGACCTCGCTGAACTCCCAGTGGCTGCTTGCTAAACAGGCAAGCGCGTAACTCGTTACAACAACTACAAAATGCATGCCCTTGCCCAATTTTGTGTATTTATATTTTGGTTGAATTTAAAATGACACTTTTCATCTATTCAACCGATCACCATTTGCACAGGCTATTTTTAGGGCTCGATGGTTTGGCAAAATAGAGATTTTTGATCACTATTTTAATATTGTATACTCAGCATATCATATAGCTTTTCTTGACTTGGTTGACAGATCAACAGTAAAGCAGTTAGTCAGCTACCACACAGCGCGGTTTCGAACTAGCACAGACAAGCACACTGTAATACTTTGTACTGTCATACCTTTAGCTGTACGTCACAGTAATATCGTAGCATTTTGTAGTGCCAGAGTAGGTAGAAGCGCTAAAATAACGCGTGAGCCATCTAAAAAAGTAGTCTGAACAGAAGTAAGAAGTACGATAAAGCAACCAGTTACTTTTAGTATAATGGCTTAAGAATTTTTAGCTTCTCAGGAGGACAGATGTACGTTCCTACTGTTTTAACTAATGCAGGCACCTGATTATTCTACCTATAATATAATACTGGAGCAAAGCCTGAGAATAGAGCGGTAGAATGAACCTCCAACAAACAGAGATCCTAAAAATTTTCAGAATTGCCTTGTATTTACTTAACTGAGACTGCCTGCCTACATGACTGGGCATACGAGTGGAGAGTCGTCGAAGTTCGTCTCGTCACCACTATTAAAATATGCGCGACGCTCTGGAACCTCACCTTTCCTTGCCTGGAGCTCATCCTCATACTTTTCAAGTTCACGCTTAAATCCAGCGAGCGCGTCTGCGAGTTTTTCGCGCAGCCCATCCGGGCAGCGTGGATAGCCGCCCACGCTACCAATACCGTACGCGTACATCAGTGGCAAATCCGCCCTACAACCACTACAGCTTAAATAATCGGACAGCCAAATGCGTGCACCAGAATCAATATCCAATATGGTATGGCAAGCAGCCATCTGCCTCATCACACCGTTGACGAGACAGCACAGCTTATCGAGATCTGTAACCACAACGCTTGACCTGTCTTTGATTTCAGAGAGCAGCCGATCGCCGTAAATACCTCCGAGCCTTTCTGCGGCGGTGGGCATGCCAGAGCGGCTGTATTCCTCGCTTTCGAGTGTTACTTCATCGACAACCGCGTTGAAGTCCTCCAGGATCTCACTGCTCCTTTGCACAAACTGAGCTAGCAGCCTCCTGAGATGAGCATTGATGCTAGCGACCAGCTGTGGGGCAGAAAGGGATTTTACCTCTTGTCCGCCCATCGCCAGGTTTTCTGCGTCCGTAGTGGACGCGCTTTCTTGCGGTGCACCACTGCCCAGTCGCATGACCATACCAAATAGCGTTTTGAGGTGCGAGCTAACGGCAGGGAACACACCCACTGTAAAAGTGCCTTCTTGCAACGCATCGCTACACGTGCAGTCTCCGCCAACCGCCACAGAAACCAGTTCGTCAAATTTTACAGCAAATACGCTGAAATACTCCACAATGCAGGCCTGCACTTTGGCTTCCACGCTCATCCCTTTCGATTGCGAACTCCCGGCCCGCGCACGAGGCTCCGCGCAGCACCGCTCGCCGATTCGCTTAACTATTTTGATAAGTGCAAGATCAAATCTACGGGCGGCATATGCAGACTTAGCATCAAGTGCCCCTGCCAGCACGAGTGCGCGGTTCAGCCTGTCTTTTAGCTCGATGTAGCACCGCGCCGGTGAATCTTTCCCGTGCATCACCGCGAACGCAGACTCGGACCTGCGTGAATCTTCTGTGCTGTGGTTCATCCTCTTCAGGAGGCTTCCATCCAAGCCGGAGCTCATGCCCCACTGGAACTTCTGCGTACAATTCGCCACAAAGCCGGTATGATCATAGAAGCCAGTGCCGTACGACAGGAAGGTGGGACGCACATATAGCAGCCAGCTGACTACGCTCCCCTCCTGCAGATCCTCTGCGAGGAGCCAGGCTGGGAACATCCGACGCAGCTGCTCCAAGTCCCTCCCGGTGGCGTATTTCCTCTGTCTAGCGGCAGCATCGAAGCGTGCAAGCTTCATCTTGTCGAGTAACTTCACCTCGCGCATGTACGGGCTGTCTTTTCCGCCGATCCTTTCCCAGTTGATCTTGCTAAAAAGCCATTTGTTCGCCTGCTCAGCTGCATCGTGGATTATCTGCACAAACTCGTTCAAGCCTATGATGCGGCCTATGCACAGCCGCTCACTGGGAACGGCCAGGCCGGGCGGCCACGCTAGCTCCTCCAATGCCTTCACCATCTTTCGCAGCGCCTCGTCCTGGGACTTAGCTTCTGAATCGTCTCCCAGACATAGTGCCACGAAGCTGTCGATCTTCGCTTCTTCGAGCGTGTGCTCGCCGCCCTCCCAGATGGCCCCGCAGTCGCGCAGAAATGGGCAGATGATCCCAGGGCTTATGAAGGGATCAACCCTCTCTTTGAACTCCTCCGCAATCTTCGCCCTTGTGATATCGCTGTTGCCACCCGCCGACGCCCGCATTGCGTCAAGCCTGGCACGGTAGGTTTCAAGGCGCCGCTCGAACTCCTCCTTGCTGATGCTGTACGGCTTCTTGATGACCTCGCTGAACTTCCAATGGTCGCTCGCCAAACAGGCAAGCACGTAACTCATTACCACAGCCACAAAACGCATGCCCTTGCGTCTTTTTCTGTATTTATGTTCTAATATAATTTGAAATGGCGCTTTTTATCTGCTTGGACGATCAATAAGCTCTCGATCTGCTAAAAATATGGAATATGCCCAGTAATATAACCAAACGGGAGTTTTTTGATCTAATTTTCAATTTTGGATATCTGTCCTTTTATTTAGTTTATTTCAGTATGATTGGCATGATCAGTGGCAAAATGTTCTAGTAACTACTGCACAGCGTGATTCTAACTAAATGCTATGGAGGAGATGGTATGACTGTGTGCGAAGATCGTGACTGTGCACCGTGCTAATCGTGCAGTCCGGCAATTTTCCATTTTAAACCTGCAACTTCGCCGGCAAAGGCAAAGCACTAGTCAAGCCTGTAAAAAGAAAAGAAGTGATTCATCACTCCAAAATACACACTCGCAAGGGTAGCTAGCTACTAAAAAATGAGTCGATAATGCATTTAATCGAACAGCGACGCAACAAACCTACATTACAGAGCATATGATGTCAAACAGCCCGTTATATTCTACATCCTCCGGGACTGCAGCACCTCTCCCCCTTCCCCAGCGCGTTTTAGCATACTCGTTGAGCTTTCTGCTGAACTCATCAAGCACCCGCGCAAGCCTCTCGTGCAGCCCGGCAAAGCTGCGCAGGTAGTGACCGCTGTAATGGGTTCCGTAAACGTACATCAGGGGAATGTCAGCCCCGCAGCCGCCGCAGGCATAATCAGACAACCACGCACACGTGCCAGCGCCAGCACCCTGAGGGGCAGAGCCTGCGACCGCAGCCATTTGCACCATCGCAGTATTCACTATTGCGCATAGTGCGTCAACCATAGCGATTATAGCATCGGCCTTTTCCTTGATAGTGGAGAGCTGCCCGTTGGCATACAATTCGTCTAGCCTTCTGAGACTCTCGGATGAGTGAGGCCTTGCTGTATCCAGGGGAACGGCACCAATGCTATCCAGGAGCGCATTGCTTGCGTTCAAAAACTTGCTCAGCAGAGCCCTAATCTTTAAATTGATAGCGACAGTCAGCCTTTGGATCTGCTGGGGCAAGGCTTGCGGGTTGCTCGATATCGGTTCGTGTTCATACATCATTTTCTTAACTTCAGACGCGCTGCTGCATGTCCTATAACTGCAGGTGCAGTCACCGCCCACTGCCACAGCCACCAGCTCATCGATCCTCGTCGCAAACCTGCTAAAGTACGCTGAAATGCTATCCCGCACACTTTTCTCAGTGCCCCTGGCAGTTGAAAGCGAAGGCCAGCCGCTGTACGGGATGGGCTTTCCGGCGCACCGCTCACCAACCCGTTCAATCACCGCCAAAAGAGCGAGATCAAACTCGTGGGCGGCTTTCGCATCTGCAGATCTCAATGCCCCCGCCTCGACAAGGGCTTGGCTCAGACGGTTCTTCAGCTCCACGCAGCAGCGGGCGGGCGACAGCTTCCCGCGCATCATTGCGAACGCCGATTCTTCGCCGCTTATTATCTCCGAACCGCCGCTCCCTTTTTCCCTCAGATGTCTGTCCATAGCGGCGCTCATTGCCCACCTGAACTGCGGCGAACGGTCTGTCACAAGGCGCTGGTGCTCGTACAAGCCGCCGTAGAGCAGGTAGCTGGGACGCGTGACAACCAACTTGCCGACCGCAGTTCGTTCCTCCGCGTCTTCCTCGGCAAGCAAGGCCGGGAACAAAAAGCGGAGCTGCTCCAGGTCTCTCCCCGATGCGTATTTCCTCTGTCGCGCCGCAATGCTAAAACGCGCCAGCTTCAGCCGATCGAGCGTCATCATTTCGCGCTTATGCTGACGCAAATCTCCTTTGGCGGCCGCCCAATTGATTTTTTTCACCAGCCACTCGTTCGCCCGCTTGGCCAGGCCGTCGATTATTCCCACGAATTCGTCCATGCCTATGATGCGGCCCAAGCACAGCCGCTCGCGCGGCACATTCAGCCCGAGTGGTCGTGCGGCTCCTTCAAGTGCCAGCACCGCTGACTGCAGCGTCGCGTCGCAAGATTTTGCTCCCGATTCGGTGCCCAAGCACATCCGCACAAAGCTGTCGATCATCGCATCGTTGACCGACTGGTTGCACTCCCACGGCGCTCCGCGGTCTTGTAAGTACGGGCATATGATCTCGGAGCGCTAGGAGGCGCTCACTCTGCGGATAAACTCGGCCTTAATTTTGGATTCATCAAATTCGCTACGGCCACAGCCTTGCGTCCTCATGCTACCGAGTCTAGCACGGCAGGCCTCGACGCGCCTTCTGAACTCCTCCCTGCTGATAATGTACGGCTTCTCTTCGATCGCCTTGAACTTCCACCAATGGCTACTCGCAGCACAAGCCTGCACACAACTCATCATCTCAACTGCAAAATACATGCCCTGCCGGCTTGCTCTGTATTTATACTTTATGTCCAATGAAAATACTACTGCTCAATCTATTTGGTTGATCGTTGAGCTTATTTATCTGATAAAAATATTAGAATTTGCTTACTGATGGAGTAAAAGCAAAAAGAGAGATCTTGATTCTAATTTTATTGAAAATGGGCTTAATATCTAGCACTACGATGCTTGGTAGGCTCCAGTGTGATTGGCATGATCAGCAATAGAGCGCTTATCACTGATCGATGGCAGATACTCGGAGCGGCGCATCGCGTCAAGATCCTGGAAATTGTGTGCGGCCGCGCCAACGCACAAGCAAGCTGAGGCCCAGCAATAGAATAAGCACTTACGTGCTGCGCTTCTTCAAGCTCTTGACGGCCTTCTTGGCCTTCTGGTCTTTGATCTTGTCGGTTTTCAGGGACCGCATGCTGCGCCTCTCTTTGTTCATCTCCTTCACAAGCTGCTTGCGCTTTTTGTTGTACTCGCGCTCCGCCTCGGGAGAGATGTCGGGGTTGTCGATGCGGAGCTTGCGTCTGAAGATGTCGATCTCGACCAGCGGATCGCCTGCTGTCTTGCTGCCGCTCGATTCGCCCTCTGATTGGGCACCGGCGCTATCACTAGTAGCAGAATCACCATCCAAAGAATTTGACAGGCCAGAATCATCGCTGTCAGCGTCCGGCGTCTCCTCTGAGCCATTTGCGCGTTCTGCGTCGTCCCCGCTGAGCACGAAAAGCTCGAAGTCCTCTCGGTTGACCACCTCGGTGATCCGGGAGGGGATGAAGGTGTCCCTGCTCAGCTTGCCGTCCTTCTTGAGGTACTGCGGGATCCGCATGCCCGTTATGCTCTCGAAGATCTCGATCTCGCTGCGCAGCGCCACGCCGTGTCTCGCAAAGAAGTCGTTGCAGTTCCGTATGTCCAGTAGCAGGAAGTTGTTCGCGTTCCCGTGGTTCTTCTCGACGCTCTGCCCGACGTCGATCACATGCACGCGCTCCTGGTGGTAAATCAGATTGTACTCGCTGAAGTCGGCGTGGACCAGCCCCGCCTTCTGGTAGAGCGCGTGCAAAATGCCGATGCACTCGTCGTACACGGCCTGCCAGTCGGCCACGGCCGCGTCCTTGAGGCGCGCCGCCGGAGCGTCGTCGCCGATCATCGTGAGCACCAGAATGCTCCGCTTGAGATACAGCGGCCGCGGGCAGGGGATCCCGTGCTTCGCCATGCGCTTCAGATTGCGCACCTCCTTCTCGGCCCAGACCTTGATCAGCTTCCGCGAGTTGCTGGTGCAGAAGTTCGTGAAGCGCTTCTCGTCCACGATGTAGCGGTCGCGATCCTTGAAGAGCATCGTGGACGTCTTGTATATCTTCAGCACGACCGGCACGATCTCCTCGGTCTGCTCGGCGCCCTCCTGTATCAGCTTGGAGATCAGCGACGTGGAGCAGCGCGCGGTGTAGATGTTCGCCTCCTTGCCGCTCGAGACGGCGCCGCTCATGTCGAAGATCTTCTCGCGCTTCTCGAGCTTCGCCAGGATGGCCATCGTGTTGCGGTCGAGCACTTTGTCCACCGTCGAGAAGTTTGCCTTGTCCTTCTTGCGTCTCTCCGCTTTGTGCTCCTTCATATCAGCTCGTCGCGCACCAAATTTTTAAGCTTGGCGCTTGCGGCGCTCAAAATTTGCGCGCCACGGCTGCAAGCCTCTGGCCTTTGAATTGACGCGAAAATGCTGGCCATGGCTGCATTTTCAAGCGGTAATTGCAAAGAACCATTGCTGTTTGTATTTCAGGATATAATTACATTAAATATCGATTTTACACATTTTTAGAACGCGCGCCTTCCCTGTAGTAAAATGCACACCAACAATACAATAATAAAAAATACAATAATAAAAGGCATTTATGTGCATGCTGCTACTCGTTCTGCAAAAGTGACAGCTTTCTGAGGAGCTCGTTGAGGGTGTTGGTGAGCTGCAGCGTTTTGTTGCGCTCCATGCACAGCTCGGTGCTGAGGTCCGCCGGCCGCGGCGCGCTCAGCAGCTCCTGGACGAGCTGGAGCCCGCGCTTGATCAGCGGCGAGAGGCAGCGCAGCTCGGGACTGCCGGCGCGACTGCTCAGCAGCTGGTTCTCCTGCTGCAGGTAGTGCACCAGCTCGTCCTTGTTGCTGATGTGTATCTGCAGGCTCTCTATCTGCGCGGCCTGCAGTCGGATCTTCTCCTCGAGGTGGCCCACGATCTCCTCGGCCGACTCGTACGGCGCGGGGCCGCCGAGATGGCGGTGGTGCGGCAGGCCACGTCCGCGCGGCGCATTCACAAAGCTGTGCGAGATCCCCGGCGCGGCCGCCTCGGACCGCTCAGAGCAGTTGGGGTAGATGTACGGCGCATACCCGATACCCGAGCCGTTGGCCATCTTGTACCCGCCGGGCGTCTGGTGCAGGACCGAAGGCGCCTTGTAGTGCCGCTCGGGCGTAGAAAACCCGCTGACTCTGCTGAAAGGGCCGACGAAGCTGTGCATCGGCGGGGGCGACACTCGGCTCTCGGGGGACACCGCCCTTAAAACAGTTCCGGCCACAGGCGAGTCGTTGAGAAGCTCGTCCAGCTCGGACTGCAGCACAGCGCTCTTGTTGTCGCTGCCCTTTGGTGCGCTTTCCTGTGATACGCGAGAGGCGTTGGAACCCTCGCCGATAAATAGACTCTTCGCATCAGCAGATACGAAGGGCGTGTACCCGACGTCATTCTGATCATCCTCAGCGTCCCGCATGTCCAGAGGCTTCCTCGCCGCATGGCCTTGCGCCGCACCGAGCAGCAGGCTGTCTATCCCGATGCTGCTGTCTGCAACGGGCGCGCCCAGCATGTCGTCCCCGATACTCGCCGAGGCGGCTTCCGCAGCGCCCTCCGTCCGCGGCTTCTTCGCCTCCCAGACAGATCTGTTCTCGGCCTCGCTATCGTAAACCTCGTTTGCCTTCCCGTCTTGCTCCATGGGGTGTTTTCTGTTGCTAAATTTTTACAAATAGTATGAAAAGTAAATTTCCAAAATTGTATTGGGCGCGCCGAAGCACCTTTGAATACGCGGGCAACGGGCACAAAGGCACAGGGGAAGGCGGCAGCACGCGCGCACAGAAGGATGGTGCTGGTAGCAGGCAGTCAGTGATCAGCACTGCGGAAAGCACATACCCGCACAATTTAATCAAAATTTACCAAAATTGCAGCGTTAAATTGCTTTACTACTGATAAACGTCGAGAGCTGAATAAAGCAGGAGGACGCCTTGCTGTACAGCTAGAAATATCAGTAAGCAGCGCAGAAGCAGCAAGCTATACTCAGGCGCTACGCCTCGCATTCGAGAACAATCTGTGCTCTCCACTACGCATGGCAGGATCGCACGTCGGCAAAACATTAAAAATTTGCACATTACAAAAATCAGACATATTGGCGGGAAAAATACGTTTTAATTCGTGCATCAGCAGTGCAAATTGCAGCCCTAATATCGAATACTAAGAAAATGGCGCCAATCGTTTACCACATCGCAAAGCTACTGCGCTGAAGAGCACAGAGCGATTCAGCGCACCATGCCACGGAAACACGCACTTGCACCAAGCAATAAGGATAGCGCCAGTGCAGCCCACTATTTTCTGAACGCAGACGGCTCCTCCTTCTCCTCGCCGCTTTTAGCAGCGGACTGCATGATCGCGGCGAGATTCTGCACGGCGTAGTACGACCACGTCTTCTCCTCGACCACGACCTTCTCGGCCTGCTTGTTCTTCATGAACTTCAAGCTGCTCAGCGTCTTGCTAAATTTTGTCATGGGCGGCCGCGATCGGTGCTTTTTCGGCTGCCACATGCCGCAGATCGCACGGGATCTTCTGAGCGGTAGCATCAGGTGTAGCTGTATATTATCCTCTCGGCCAGCAGCTCGTGGAGCATGCGCCGGCGCAGCAGCGGGGCCATGCTGCTGGCGAAGAACTCGCCGCAGGACGTGTCGATCCGGAAGCGCGCGAGCATGCAGCAGAAGACGCCGCAGTCGTCGGAGTTCTGCTGCTGCGGGATGCATCTGGACATGTTGAAGATCGCGTAGTCGCCGTCCGCGCCCTTCCTGGCGCGGTGCACGGCCTGCATCAGGCTCCTGACGGCGGTGCAGGCGCGCGCGCTGAACCCGCCCATGCTGTCGTAGTACTCGATGTCGTACCCGTTCACGACGATCAGCGTCCAGTGCACGCCGAGATGCACCGGGATCACCAGGAATTCGTACGCGGTCAGATCGACGTCGTCGAACCAGCTGGCGACAGCGTCCGGCGAGCGCGACGCAAGCATCGACACGACGAAGGTGGAGAACACGTACGTGTTGGCATAGTGCTTGCTGAGCAGCTCCGTGTAGGCGTTGATCACTTTGTCGTTGAGCCAGCGGCCCGGCCGCAGCAGCTGGAGATCCTCCCTGCGCAGCAGCACGCTCCCGACCCGCACTTTGTTGATGAGCGCGATCGCGCGGTAGAGCGTGTACAGATCGTCTCTGGGCGCCGTGCAGACCAGTATCTCGTCTATCGAGGACGACTCTGCGCTCCCGCTCTCGGAAAGTTCTAATACGTACGACATGGCGGCGGGGCGTAAGTTTTGCTGCCAAAATTTGGCTGATTACTGAGTGGGCTGGACTGCACAGCTTGCGGTTTTCTATGATTCTGCTTGGCTCTGCTCTCGTAATTTCCATGCAGATGGAAAGCGCCCCTCGTGCGTACGCTTAAGCGCGCTTGCATGGGCGTCGGAGGCAGAAGGCTGTATAACGGTTTATCTGGTGCTATAGTTGTTAGATCTCAGAGCCGACCGCCGAAAATTCCATCCAGCGTACTAAGCACTCCATCAGACGAGTATTAAGTCTTCTCAAATAAAAACTGCCCAAGACCGACGCACTGTCACGATAGAGTAGCTGCTGAGCCCGCTCATTGGTATGGACAGCGTTAGCATTATTTTAGAAGTATTTAATTCTTAAAGAGTTGTTGTTATCCCCTGCTGGGCAGCTCAGCCCGGCTCGCAGCAGATCTCTGCTTAGAGCGGTACAGCACGTGCTCGACTAAAATTGCCAGTAGCTTGGGCCGCGTGATCTGCGCCTTAAAGACATCACACGGATTTAGGCTCTTATCATTATAGTCGACGCCTGCTATGTTTCTGATTCTATCCTTCGTCGATTGGCTACCGTCATCCATCTCATTCAACTTCAACGGGCCGAGCCAGGCGTATCTGCCGTGTTCATGGTTGCGATAATGCACATAGTCGCCATAGTACATGCCAGAGGACAGGTAAGCGTTGATCTTTTTGGCCCCAGAGCAAAGTGCCTCCGCATCCTCCGCAGAGGTGATCTCCTCAGCCTCGGGATCCGTGACGTTCGCTGCAGCGAGCGACTTCAGAACAGACTTGCCAGAAATATTCGAGTTGTCATACCTGTATGGAGCCTCTGCCGATGCAGTAGAGTTGCGAGTATCTCTGATGAGAAGATCAATATCGCTAAGCGTAATAGCATCAAGATCATCGGAAAACTCACCTCTCGACTGCTCGTACATAAGCGTGGTGTAAAGCGTTATGAGTCTCGCAAGATGCTCGACTGCCCCACGGTTCTCACCGAAATGTGCGTCAGATGACAGAAGATGCAATAACGTCTCGGGGGTCTGTTTGGGATTCATCGCCTGGAGGAAGGCAAAGATATTCGCGCGCGGATCCTTTGAGAAAGTGTCCAGCAAACTACGGACGCTCCTATCTTTAGTGATTTGATCTAAATCCGTGATATAATACTCGCCCATCGGATTGGACTTCGGTTCTCTGAAGATTAAGTCCAGCAGCTTAGGATTAGTTTTCTTGGTTACAGCTTTGAACTTCGTGCACAATTTGGTAAGATTCTGATTTTCGCTCGAATCGCAACCACGACTGTACAGTTCTAAGAAACTAACAAGCTCATTGCAAGCCACGCTGTGGGGCGGCAGCACGAGTGATGCGTCGGCAGCTCTGAACCCAAGTTGCTTCTGCTGCGCCAGCTGGTCGAGCTCGAGCCCATGTTGCTTCAGCTGTTCGCTCTTCTGTTCAAGCCGTTCCTTCTTCTGTTCAAGCTGATCCCTCTTCTGCTCAAGCCGTTCCAGATAATGCTCCTGGTGCCAAATTCCCTGGTTCAGTTCATCCAGCTCCAGCACGAGCTCTCGTCTATTATCCATCTGTCGCTCCGTCACAGCCCTATCCAGCTCGGTAGGCTCAAGCAGTCGCAACCGCTTTTGCCCTCCAAATGGCTGGGAAACTGGGCCCTCAGAATCCAACGGCCTTTTAGGCGCAATGGGCTGTTCGTGCCTCTGCGAGATATCCGGGGCCTTACGACCCGCTTGCTGTACGAGCCTTCCTTGGCGCCGGTAGTGTGTTTCTACCTGTGGTGCTGCGGGGCTACCGGACCCTTCCAGAGATGCGGCTGTTTCAGCGCGATCCTCATTGAAAGAGCTCGGCCCAGCGCTGAGCTGCTCCTGTGATGGCGCCTGAGACTCCAGCTGCCCTGGCTCTGAATGCTGTCTTTTCTCACCGGCCCGATTCGCAAGCTCTTCATCAGCATGTCTCTGCGCATCGGCCTGCTTCTGCCTGTCAAGCGCATCGGCCTGTCTCTGTTCTGTGGCCCGCTTCTCGAACTCTTCAAGCTGCTTCTTCTCGGCAGCACGCAACTTTACTTCAGCCCGCTCATCAATATGTCTCTTCTTATCGGCCTGATTCTGCGCCGCAGAGAGCCTCTGTGCTTCCTCCTGCTTCGCAAGCGCATCAGCATGGCTCTTTTCATCAGCCAGCCGCTGCGCCTCGGCCCGCCGCTGCGTCTCGGTCCGCTCGTGCTCCTGCTTCGCAAGCTCATCAGCCTGCTTCTGCTTCATAAGGACTTCAGCCTGATTCTGTAGCTTCCTTTGCCGCTCTTCCTCGTCCTGCTGCTGCCTTTTCAGCTCATCAGCCTGCCTCTGCTTCTCAAGCGCATCAGCCCGCCTCTGCTCTTCGGCCTGCCTCTGCTTCTCAAGCGCATCAGCTTGCCTCTGCCTGTAAAGTGCATCGACCTCCCTTTGCCTGTCAAGCGCATCGGCCTGCCTCTGCTTCTCAAGTGCATCAGCTTGCCTCTGCCACTCAAGCGCATCGGCCCGCCTCTGCCTGTCAAATGCATCAGCTTGCCTCTTTCTCCGCTTCCCAAGCTCTTCAGCTAGCTCCTGCTGGAACTGCTGCTCCGCAGCACACTTCTCTAGCTCTTCAGCCTGCTTCCGTCGCTGCCTCTGCTGATCTTCGTTCAGCTGCCTCTGCCTGTCAAGTGCATCAGCTTGTCTCTGCCTCTCAAGCTCTTCAGCCTGCTTCTGCTGGTGCCTCTGCTTCGCAGCCAACTTCTCTAGCTCTTCAGCCTGCTCCTGTCGCTGCTTCCGCTGATCTTCGTCCAGCTGCCTATCCCTTTCAAGCGCATCGGCCTGCTTCTGTAGCCGCTTTCTTTGCTCCTCTTCATTCTGCTGCACGGGCGGCACGGGATGCGGCTCTGGCCGCACAGGCTGCTTAGACGCGACCTCGTAGGAAAAACTCGGCACTATGTCAAGCTGCCGCTTGCTCTCCGCAGTCGGCGTAGAACTGCTCGCGGCCGGCGTGGCGGCGGGCGTTGCTTCAGTCGGCGCAGCGGTTGCTGCAGGCGCGTCCGCGTAGTAGCGGTTGTAGCCCCAGTAGCAACCAACCGAGATGGTAACAAGCGTTAGAGTACCGGTTATTCCAACGGCGTACGCTTTCATCGAAGCCATGGGCGCCAAATCCCACTGGCTTTTATGTACCGTTCCTGATCCTCCTTTTTAAAAAGGAGTACGCGCCAATTAAATTGCTGGAGGGCGAAGCGATTCGCCCGAAATTGAACGGCCTGCTCAAAAGGAGAAGCCCAATAATGTTGCCACCATGCGTGCTTGAATGGCACTCGGCTTACAAGTCTTACGCATAGAAGTGCGCAGAAATTCCGTTTCATTTATGAAAGCGAACGTTGTAAAAATTTGCTCAGTCTAGACTCAGTAAAATTTGCAGCAGCCGTCGTTATAGCACCCTTGAGGCCAAAGGGATAATCATTGGCTGCTAACGCGCGTGCAAAAGTACTTTTAATCTTAGCGTAAAAATATTGGAGAAGCAGCCCATGCGCCATGGTGTGCTATAAATTTATTAACACTGGTGTGATTACAGGACAGCCGCACCGGCAAACAGCATTTCTTTAGCTGGAATAATCGGTACAAGCCGAGGCCCCGCTCCCAACTACTGGAGCGCTGTTTTAGCGCGCACGCTGCTCTCCACAACCGGCGCCTCCTCATACGCCGCAAGCCCGATGCAGCAGTATCTGTAATAGTCCCGCACGTTCACCACGCTGTCATTGATGAGCGCATCGCACAGGCGTGTGTGGAAGGCGCGATCGTAGCTAATGGCGACGGGCACCGCTGCGATGCGGTGCAAATAGTTGCTGGAGCTTACAACAGCCTCTATGCTCTCAGCGAGCCTCGAGCTCCAGGTGTGCACGTCTATGATCTTGCACAGGACGACTGCGGCCTTGCTGCGTACATCAGCCACGCGGTCCCGCAGCCTGCTGAACAAGTAGTCGGCCAGGGACTCGCTGATGTCGGAATCGCCGATCTTAGTCTCCACGAGCTCGAGAATCTCGTAGCTGCGGCGCCAGCTGAGCGTCCCGTTCTCCTCCGTGATCAGCGGCACGGCGATCTGCTTAAACAGATTGCCCTTCAGGCCAAATACCGCGCGCCGCACTTCCCAGCTCGGATCGCATGCGATCGCCCGCAGCTCCTCAGGATCGGTAATTTGGTCGATCACATTCGCCAGGTAGGCCACGCGCACCTGGCTCGACGGGTCCTGCCGCAGACACGAGTGTTCCAGCGAGCAGAGACGCTGCGCAACCTGCAGACGCACGAACTCTATGCGGTCGCCCACCAGCCTCTCGGTTATCAGCGCCCGGTCGTCCCGGCTGAAGCGGTCCATAAGCACCGCGATGCGCAGACGCACGCGCCACGCATCCGTTCTGAGCAGCTTTTCAAGCAGATACGCGCCGTCCGCGGCCCGCACAGCGAGAATGTCGACGGCCAGCATCTGCCAGGACACGAACTGCTTGGCGCACAGCGCACCGGCGATCTCGAGCAGCTCGTCGTCGTCAAAAGGGCTGTCCTCGGCGATCGAGTCAACGGCGGCGCGTACCACCGCCAGAATATCGTCGCCGAGGCTCTTCAGCAGGATGGCCCGGCGGTCGGCGGGCGGCAGCCCGCTGGAGAGCCGCGGCACGCTCATCCGCTGCAGATAGAACCGGCTGTTCTGCAGGCTCTTGACGTATTCTATGTCGTTCAGGCTGTCCAGCACGCTCCGTATCAGCTGCACGGCCGCCTCGTGGCGCTCCAGCAGGAGAAGGTTGAGGACCGGCAGCATCTCCCTGCTCGGCCCGTTTTCTATAATGGTCTGCAGCACCTCGTCCGTCAGCTGCTCCGTGGCGCCCACCAGGTGCTGGAGCTCCTTCGGATCGTTGGCCAGGCCCATGAGGGAAAATTTTTAGCCTAGCTTCCTCAGCACTTCCCGGGAAGCCTTAAAAGCCTTAATGGCGCGATCAAGTTTTTGCCAAAGTTTAACATGTTTAATCGCATCGGCTGGTTGAATTAAATAGCACAAAATAATATTTACGTACAGAATAAGTTTTGTCTATTATTTTTGCACGAAATAAAGCTAGAGCCTATTTATAACTAGTTTAATAGAGCGGCTACTATCGCACGATAATCTTCGAGGCTGCGCGATGCGTGTATCGCATCTCTGATTACATCGAGGCCCAGCTTGCCGATCTGCTCTCGGGCCGCGTCTCTGTACACTGCAAAGTTCTCGCACTGCGCTTCCAGGATATCGAGCGGATCCTCGTCGGCAGCCTTGACCACTAAGCAGCCATCAGGAACAGTCAAGCCGCGCTGCCCGATGAGAATGAGCTTCACCCAGCAGTGCTGCTTGGCACTCCAGCTGAGCGCGGCTAGCACATCCCTGCTGAGCTGGTGGGCCTTCGTTACCACGAGGAAAGAGCGCAGGACATCGACGCAGCCCTGCGCATCGTAGCGCTCGAGCGCGGCGTCGGTCTGCGCCCTGGCAAAGCAGCTTATCTCGTCAGAGTAGCCGCTGAACGCGTGGTCAAGGTCGTGCAGCGTAAGCAGCGTGTCGCGCACCTTCTCGGACGACACGGGCCCCTTGTTAACCGGCGCGTAGTTGTCCCCCTCGAGGTCGTACTCGTCGATGCGGCTCTCGGAGCGCCCGATGCGCTTGATGAAGCCGGCATTCGGCTCGATGTACACGAGGTCGCCCTCGTTGATCTTGGCCACGGCCTCGCGCATGTGCTTCTCGAGCTGCAGCGTCTGCCGGCCCTTCGCCGACCCGATCACCATCGAGAAGCCTTTCACAGCGTCCGCATCGTCCCTGTGCATCTGTATGCTGAGCACCTCGCCCTCGAAGACCGTTACGGCCTTGGTGAACCGGATGTTGGCGGCGGTGCGCACCGCGTCGTCCGCGTCCGCTATCTCCTCGGCCCCGACAACCTTCACGAACCCTTCGATGCTGCTCACCAGGTTGGTGCACACGGCCTCGTCTCCGAGCAGCAGCGCGCTGCTGACGTAGGGGCTGCTGCAGAACATCTCCAGGGCCGCCTTGGCCTGCGTGTTCTGCACCATGCGGTCCGAGGCCCGGGCCTTCGAGAGCTCCTGCGCCAGAATCTTGGCGATGTCCTTTGCGCTCGTGTCTTTGCTGTCCTTCGCGGTGCATGCCTTCTTGGGGACGCTGGCGTCCTCATCCGACGGCGCGCTCTTCTTCGGCGTGGTCTTTTTCTCTCTCATTGAATGGGCACTGCACAGGTGCGCGTTTTGTGGCTGGGCCAAAGGAGTTAGTACGAGCGTATTAAGATCAAAGAGAAGGCTTGGATGTATTCCTAGTAAGTAAACATTAGGCATTCACACAGCTGATCTATACGGTCGTTTACCAAGCCTTCTGATATGATGCAAGCAAAATCATCTACTCATTCAGTCAAAGCTCAGCATTTATGTCTCTACATTCTTGGCCATGGTTTAATTAGCAAATGCAGAGATTCAGAATACCATATTCAGCCTCTAAAGCCTGCTCTTCCGCCAGCACCGCCTGCAAAAAATGAACCAAAATTTTCGAGGCCGTTATGGCCAAGAACGCGGCGGGCGCTAACACAGAGAATCTGCGCGATGAGGACTTCAGCTCCGAGGACATGGAGACGCACAAGCCCGGGGCTGCCGAGGAGGGCGAGATGGACGTGGACGAGCGCGCGTACGTGCTGATGGAGTACATCAATCTGGAGTGGCCCGCGCAGAGCATCGTGGCGGTCGGCCCCAGGCTCTACTTCGGCACGAATCCTGCGACGGCGGAGAGCAGCTGCGAGCTGATTGAGATCGATCTGGAGAATGCCGACTACACCAACCTGTCGTACAGAGACGCGAAGATCGGCCGCTTTGTTAACAAGATACGCCACCACGACGGCAGATTGTACGCGCTCTCCGATGCGCATCTCACCGTGTACGGCACCGATTTGAAGCAGCTGGCGGAGGTGCAGGACAGCTTTGCGTACGGACTGTGCGTTACTGCCGATGCTGTCTTCGCCGGTACGTCCGACGGGCGGCTTGTCGTGTACGACCACTCCCTGAACGTGCTGAGCAGCGGCAAGCTGCATCGCCGCGGAATTGAGGCCATCGAGGCGCAGAACGGGCTCGTCTACACCGGCTCGATCGATGGCACACTCAAGGTCAGCAATGGCGCGCACGAGGTCCTGCATACCATCGAGAACGGAGCCGAGATCAACTGCATGGCTATCAATGGTAACAAGCTGGTGTACGGGGATGACAACTCTGTGATCCACCTTGTGAGCCTCGACACCTTCGAGCGCGAGGCCATCTCCTGGCACAACACGCCCATAACAGCGCTCAAGTGGAAGGACAGCGATGTGTTCGTGAGTGCCTCTGACGAGCAGGTCTGCGTCTGGGACACCTCGCTGGACGAGGAGTGGGACTACCACAAGTACCTTCTGTTCGTCCACCAGGGGCAGAAGTACTACAAGGATATTGCGCTTTTGGGCGATGTAGTCGTTACGAGCTCGATCGATGGGCTCTGCTGCTTCACGCCTGTTTCCTTCACGGAGGTTGAATAACATCCAGCGTTTTAGTAAATCTACTTTATTTCAGCTTTTAGCATTGCAGCATTTGCGTAGGATTAGTTCTAATAAGGGTACGTGAACGCTCTAGTGCTGTTTTCAAAGAGAAAGCCTAAGATGAGCATAGGAAATTTATAAAACTGACATGAGCCATTTCTGTTACTAGCACAACATCCCACTCATACACAAACCTCTAATATTATTCCTCCTCACCACACAAACCAATGCCAGCTGCGCTCCGTTGCCCGCCCTTCCCTTTTCGCCCTGCAAAAATTTTAACGGAACAGCACCCAGTTATGAATTGCCAGTACTACGACAGCGCGCTGCTGCTGAAGGACGCCGACTCGATGGTCGTTAAGAGCACCGACTACGCCCCCAGCGGCCACGGCACGTACCCGCAGAACAGGCCCATGAGCGAGTATCTGAAGTACGGCGTAATCACCATCGACAAACCGTCCAACCCGTCGTCTCACGAGGTCGTGACGTGGGTCAAGAACATCCTCGAGTGCGAGAAGACCGGCCACTCGGGCACGCTCGATCCCAAGGTGACCGGCGTCCTCGGCATCTGCCTCAACAGAGCGACGCGGCTCACCAAGAGCCAGCAGAACGCAGGCAAGACCTACGTGTGCGTCATCGAGTTCAACAGCGAGACGACGCGCGAGAAGTTCCAGCAGGCCTTGGAGTTCCTGACCGGCCACCTTTTCCAGCGGCCGCCGCTGATGTGCGCCGTCAAGCGCGACCTGCGCCTGCGCTGGATCTACGGGATCAAGGTGGTCGAGTTCGAGCCGAAGCGCGCGCTGTTCGAGGTGCGCTGCGAGGCCGGCACGTACATCAGAACGCTGTGCACGCACATCGGGCTGCAGATCGGCTGCGGCGCCGTGATGGCCGGGCTGCGGCGCGTCCAGAGCGGGTACGTCACCGAGAAGGAGTGCGTTACGCTGCACGATGTGCAGGATGCCTACCACGCGTACAAGACAACAAACGAGGAGAAGTACCTGCGCCGCGTGGTCAAGCCGATGGAGACCATCCTCACGCACTACCCGCGCATCATGATCAAGGACTCGGCGGTGAACGCCATCTGCTACGGCGCAAAGCTGACCGCCGCGGGCGTGCTCAAGTTCGATCGCAACCTCGACACCAACGAGCTCGCGGTGCTCATCACACCGAAGGGCGAGGCCGTTGCGCTTGTCACGCCGCTCGTGGCCTCGAGCCAGCTCAAGGACATCCAGTCCGGCGTGATCGCGAAGACCAAGCGTGTCATCATGGAGAAGGATCTGTACCCGCGCTGCTGGGGCATCATGGACGAGTACGAGATTCTGTCCGACCACTGATTTTAATAAAATAGTTTGACTAAGCGTGTTTTGTGCAGTGTGTGGGTATAAGATGGTAAGAATATAATATTCGGGTTTTAAAACATCTAAAACTGCGTTTTCATTGAATAATGATGCACATTCCTTACATATAGCCGCGCACAGCAGCACCAGTCCGCTACCCACGTCCGCTCAGCAGCCGGCGGCCAAATACAAAATTTTTGAAGTCCCCAATGGAGGACTACTTGGTTGCCATCGGAGACGCCGAGAAGATCGAGCAGGCCATCCAGCCGCGGATGCATACGCAGGAGGGCGACGTCGTGGTGATTTCAGCGACTGCCGACGAGCACCCCGCGCTGATCAAGGAGCTGAGCGGGATAGACGGCGTAACGGTGTGCCCGTACGCCCAGCTTATTAAAACGATCGGCACGCAGCTGCGCAGCGCCCCGTTCAAGGCCTACGACTCCAGCACGGTGTACGACTGGCAGAAGACCGGCAACGAGTTCTTCGGGCTGGTCTACTCCGGCTCGTTCGAGGTGCTCTCCGTCAACAGGGCGTCCGTGAACTCGACCAACAAGGTGGAGCCGGTCAGCAACGGCACCATGAGCTCCACCGGCGCCGTCCTCGGCTTCATCAGGGGCAACACCGTGAGTCTGCACGTCAACGACACGCTCGACAAGATTTTCGACATCAAAATCGCAGAGACGGCGACCAAGCTGTCCTTCGACAGCAGCGACCGCTTCGTTGCCATTTCCGGGCCGGCCTTCTGCTACATCTACAATGTGCTGAC
Source organism: Pancytospora philotis (assembly GCA_023647555.1). Classification (NCBI taxonomy): domain Eukaryota; kingdom Fungi; phylum Microsporidia; genus Pancytospora; species Pancytospora philotis. The sequence goes on from JALRLY010000271.1 coordinate 56,546, forward strand.
GGGTGCGCTGCTCCACCGCGCCGACTCTGCCGATGTGTGCTTTGCGCGCGGCTGCGCCTACTTCCGCAACGGGAAGTTTGATCTGAACACCGGCGCGTTCGAGGAGACCGAGCCGGCGGAGGTCCTGCAGGCGCGGGGCGATAGCCTGGCCTTCTTCCTCAACGGAAAGCTGCAGCAGATCGTATTCGACACGCCCAAGGGCGTGCAGAGCAAGAACCACAACGGGATCACCGAGATCGAGTTTTACTTCGCGGAGAGCCGCCTCTACGCGCTGATCACCAAGTCCATCAACGGCGAGGACCAGTACATCGTCGAGTCGTACACCAACAGCGACATTACGATGAACACGCTGAGCGGCAAGCCGTACAGCCTGGCGGTCTCGGACAACGCGTTCGTCGTGTGCGATGCGAAGAACAACCTGGCGTTCTACCAGAAGGAGCGCTACAACTTCGCGCTGGCCAAGAAGATCCGCAAGGAGGGCCCGTCGATCGCCGCGCTCAAGAGCGGCGTGGCGTGCGTGTACGACCGCGGCTCGCAGACCATCGAGTTCTACGACAAGCTGCAGCTCCGCGCGGTGTACACCCACCCGGGCTGCACGGAGATCCGCTGGTCGGAGAGCGGCCTGTACGTCGCTGCGTACGCCATCAGCGCGGCCCCGTCGGCCATGGTGCAGGTGTTCGACTGCAACGCCAAGCTGGTGTACCGCAAGACGTACAACCAGCTGCGCTCCTTCCAGTGGCGCGGCTACAAGCAGCTGACGGCGGAGCAGATCGCCGCGATCGGCCCGGTGCCCGAGGACTTCCTCGTGGAGCAGGCGGACGACGCCGAGTTCGATGTCACCACGCTGCTCTCCGAGTGGAAGAGCTACCTGCTTGCAAAGATCCAGAACAGAAAGAATAAATAGTCTTACAATGCTTTAGTTTTAAATGAATGTCCTTAGGTTTGGCTTATCAGCTGTTGGTGCAAGATTCGTCTATTATTGAAAATTTGTGTTGGGGTAGTGGCCTATCGCTTTAGGGCCCGTTTCGATACTTAAAAATTGCGCAGGGATAGATTAAGATGCTAAGCGAATGAGTAGTAAACATCCACTTGGGTGCTACTGCATGCTAACACATTGCTTTGCATGCGATCTTGCCTCTCTAGCGGCGCTACAATATTGAAAGAGCTCTGCGGTCGTGCCCGGGAAAACTAACTAATTTGACTAACAAAATTTTATCACTAGTTACTCAGGCTGCAAGGCTGATAAAAACGCGCAGTGAATAGCCGCAGCCACCGCAGGTCATCTATCAATCAGGCGGCATCAGCCCCGATGCTATTCTACGCAAATTTTTCATTCCCCGCAAATGTACGTGAAGGGATCGGTCGTGTCCGTGCGGGAAGAGGACGGCCTGGCGGTTGTACTGCAAAACCCCGTGGGTAATTTTCACATAACCGTGCCCAAGGAGCACAGACAGCGCTTCGGCAAGGTCCAGGCGGGCGACGAGCTGATACTGGAGCTGGATGGCGCGCAGGTGCCAGCGATTATCAGGAAGAAAAACGGGAAGGAGCACACAGCCGTTACGTACGGCCCCTCCACTGCCGTCCACGTGGTGCCGCACGAGACAATTGTGAACCTGAAGAGATCCACCTACTCCTCCGTCTATGCTGTTATCACAGGCGTCAGACCCCTGATGCCGACACAGGGCACCGATCTGCTCTTCACCCTCAATATCACCGACGAAACCGGCGAGACGGTTCTCAGGGTTTTCATCTCGGACGTGCAGGACCTCCAGAAGTTTGTCGCGTCGGCCACGCCGTTGGATCTTGCGCTCGACTACACCTGCCAGGAGAATTTCAGTAAAATTTTCAGGGCCGGCGACATCCTGCTGATCCGGAATATTAAACTGGGTGCGAATGGCAAGTTTGCGCTGATGCACAAGTCCTGCAGCCTGTCCGTGCTAGCTAACGCGCAAGACCTTTCTGGGAGCGGCGCACACCTGAAAACTGCGTCACAGACAAAGTTGGGCCCAGCGGTGCACCACCTCGCTGAATTCTACGCTTCGCACTGCAACAGCACCGTCCATTCGCATTCGCCGCGGCCTGGCAGCCAAAGGAGCAAGGACAAGACGATCGCCGAGCTCGAGCCGGGCGCGTACGCCGATGTCGTCGGCAAGGTTGTGTACATCGAGCAAGGCTACGCCATCAACATATGCATCACCGACTTCACGCTGAACAAGCGCGTCGCCAACCGCAAAAAAGGCAAGTTTGAAACCGGCATGCTCCTCTACGTTATGATCTACGGGAGGCACATGGCGGACGCGAGGGACGTACAGGTCGGCAACATCTGCCGCTTCGAGAACCTCAAGATCAAAGAGGCGGGGCGCCACCTCAGCTCCCACATGAGCGAGTCCAAGGACGGCTGCATCCAGATCGTGCGCGACGAGCGCGCAATCGCCCAAATTACCGAGCGGGAGCGGGCCTACTACGCCAGAAAGAACCAGCGCGCCTCGGGCAGCATCTACATGGTGCACGAGAAGGACGATGCCGAGCGGGAGCTGTCCGAGCCGTTCCGCATCAACTTCCCGCCGAGCCTCAACCAGTCTGCGATCAACGTAACGACGAACGACACGGGGATCCCCATCGCCTTCACAAAAATCAGGAACATCAGCGGCCCGGGCGCCTACTTCATCAAATGCCGCATCGAGAGCTTTGCTCTGGACAGCTCGCCAGCGGGCCCTTGCCTGCAGCTGCAGCTCTGCGACACGGAGGACAGCATACGGGTGCTTGCGCGGCAGAAGCTCACGCGCTTGCTCCTCCATTCGCCGCTGCTCGTGAAGCGTATCATGTTTAAGTGCATGGTGCTTTGCACCAGCATCGAGCCGGGTACCTACTTCATGGTCAATACGCTGGTGGAGGATGACGAGATAACGGATCTGATCGTAGCCTAGTGGCTGGCATAGCTTGTGATACAAGGCATGTATAGCAGCATGATTAAATTTATCAGAGATGTCTACGACTATGAATTACTGCTGTGCTTTTAGTTTTTAGGTGCAAAGACTCTTTATTCACGGAGCTTTTGGTTTGGTGACAGTGAATCATTGTTCTATAGAAACTGGAGTGTGAGGCAGCGCAGTGTATTGTGATAGTTATTGACCGTGCATCTTATTCAAGTTCCTCAGCCTCGATAGAAACTGTATTTGCAGCCAACTTTTAAAACACTAAGCCTAACCCTAGCACACAAACAGAATATGAAAAACACTCACAGTATCGTAGATGCGACAATTTAATTATTATCTACCTTGGGTGCAACGTAGAAGCGTATCTGGCCCAGCGTATCGTACAGCCGCACCTCGAAAAAGGCAGGCGCCGTCGTGCCGAGGTTGATGCTCAGCGCGTTGCTCAGATACGACACCTTGTTCACGAGGTTGATGTACTTCATGGCGATCTCCACCTTGACGGCCTCGGAGCAGTCGACGGAGACGGAGGAGGAGTCGGACAGCAGCGTCATCGCGCTCTTCGTGAGGTCGCCGGTCTGGCGGAACGAAAAGCGGTCCTTCTCGCAGTTCAGGCTGATGTACTCGCCGAACGAGCCGATGTTCTTGGTGATCGTGCGGAACTGCTCGCAGGGCATGCGCGCGACCGAGTCGTACTCGAGCTGCGGCACCGAGTAGTTCGCGGTGCCGATTTCGTAGAGCGTGACGTCGAACACGTAGTAGGAATTCGCCATGGTGTGCTCGATCTTGAGGGTCTCCGGCTTGTCCTCGCACGAGAAGCGCAGCACGCTCGTCTCCTCGAGGGTGATGCCGCGCAGAATCGTCAGCAGATTCTTGATCGGCACGCCGAGGTGGATGTCGCGGTCGCAGCGGAACTTGCTGAAGATCTCCTTGCGCATGAAGATGTCGACCAGCGCGACGTGCATCGAGTCCATCACCTGTATCGCGAGGCCCTTCTCGTTCGCCTTGATCTCCATCTGGTCGACGATGTCGGCCAGGCTCTCGATGATCTTCTTGAGCATGGTGAGCCGCTCGACCGCGAAATTCTTGTCGTCTTTGCTGCTTTCGATTTCCAGTTCGAACATGTGGGTCCGAAAATTTTTACCTACATCACTGTGGATTTTAGAGCAGAGTGGAAGTGGCAGTGGCACGGATTGAGCCTTATTGCAATGCAAAGGGATGCATTTGCTGGCGTCGGAGGCTTAAAATAATACCACTAATGTGATTGTGCAAAACTCATTACGTCAGATGACACAAGCAAAGCAACACCAATTTACCAGTTTATTTTACTCAATTCGCCTTGTAGAACTCGGAGCCGTCGTCGGCCGCCGCCTTGGACTCCTCGTACATGTCCAGCACGGCGTGGATGGCGCCGTCGATCCGGTGGTACTCCTCGTCCTCGTCGGGGTCCTTGTAGTCGTACTCGGGCGCGATGGCCTCCTGGCTCCCGCGGTACACGATGGTGTCGTGCCGCTCCATCACGAACGGGTACGAGTCGGCGTGCAGCTTCAGGAAATGGCTCGTCTGCACGCGCTCGTCGTTGAAGAGCACTATCTTGACCTGCACGCTGAACTCGCCCCAGCCGCGCTCGGTGAGCTCGAAGGGCGCCTCGGAGACCGTTCTGATCGGGTTGGGGAACGACTCGTGCAGCTTGAACTGGACCGACTTGACGAGGGACGGCTGCGCGCGGACGTAGCACGTCCACGAGTGCGACAGCTCGGGGATCTCCCGCTCCTCCATGGGGATGATCCGGGACTCGGAGCCGATTATGACCGGGACGGTCGCGTACCCATTCATTGGGGCAGCGGACTAATGTGAATTTTTAGAGAAACTGCTTACGAAAGATGAATGATGAATGCTGAACACAAGGCATGGTTGTTTGTCCTTTAATACACTGTTCCGCACATATAAACTATAGGCCACCACAGACTCAAACAACTACACAGCATTTATTGATCAGACTGCTCCTTCGGGTCTAAATCATTGTTGAAAATCTTGGCATTCAGAGCATTCGAATTGCTCATAAGATCGAGGGAGGTGATCGGCGAGTTCCCATCGATGCTCGGGGCCGCGCTCTCGCTGCCGGCGGATGGCACGCCAGCACTAGAGGGAACATCATTCAGATTATTTATATTTCTGCTGTTGTCCAGCTCAGAGCCCAGCGTATCGTTGGCCAGGGGCGCTTCCTTATCGCCGCTGTCCAGCACAAAGGCGCCCTTGAGAGCCGCTTCCAGGTCGTAGCGCTCCTGCGCAATGCTCGCCTCGATCATCTTGCGGATGTAGTACTTGAATTTGATCGCGTTCGTGCACAGATTGGGGAAGGAGGACATCAGGAACTCCGAGGCCTTCGAGCGCACCACGTTGATGCTCTCGTTCCCGCCCAGCACGCAGAAGCACATGTACAGCCAGTAGAAGCGGATGAAGACGGCCATCGAGCGCGGATCCTTGAAGTTGTTGTACACCTTCCCGTCGGCGCTGTAGCAGTCCTCCTTGCTGAGCATCTCCACAATCAGTTTGTACAGCTCCTCGATGCTGCTCTTAAGCAGCTCAAGGTAGTCGGCCTTTTCCTGCTCGGATGGCGCATTGGCTGCCGCAGGCTCGCCTTCCTGCTTCTCCTGCTTCTCTTGCTTCTCTTGCTTCTCTTGCTTCTCTTGCTTCTCCTGCTTCTCTTGCTTCTTGTTCTCCATCTTCTGTAGCACCAGCGCATTGGCGAAGCGGGCAACGCTGCCCTTCGGGAGCGGCTCGAACACCAGGTCAAGGATCCTGGGTGCCTTAGCCTCTGCGTCAGCATTTGGTGCAGGATTATCGCTTGCCGCCGCTGCTTCCTGCTCGTACATGAAGAACAGCCAGAATATCACGTTCGCGAACGGCGGCTCCTTCTTGTACTTCGCGCTGTTCGAGTATCCCTTGCGCAGTATTTTGTCGAACGAGAAGGTGAGCGGCTCGTCGCCGGCCTTCTCCCCGTTGAGCACGTCCTTGTGCAGCGCGCGCTTGGCGACCTCCTTGTTGTACCGCCGCGCGATCTTCTTCGGCTCCTCGGCCATCTCGCCTTTGTAGACGAAAAAGTTTTCGAGCTTGCACTCTATGTCCACCGCGGTCAGCTCGCCCTCGAACGACTCGAAGAACGGGTCGTTGTAGTCGTAGTCGTCCAGCTGGCGCCGCCGCTTAGACCTGGGCGCCGGCGCGAAGTCTATCTCCTTGCTGTCCATCACGTTCACGGCGATGTGCTGGTTCTCGGGGCCTTTTACCTCCTCCTTCTCTGGCACCGCCATTTGGGCAGATCTTACTGCTCATTTTATTTGGAATGGCAATATCAGCGCACTAAATTGCTTATCGTTAAAATAGTGCCTTATTTAAAAACTACAATGTTCATATCATCGCATGCATACAATTCTACAACCATAGAGTCTCGTGTACGAAAAAATTGAAGCCCATGCGGCTGCAGATCTACAGCATCGAGCGCGCCTCTGACTCAGAGGTGTTCATCCACGGCCGGTACGTCCAGGAGGCGGGCAGCGGCCCGGCCCCCGGCGAGCAGATGGCGAAGGTGAAGGTCACCGGCATCGTATCGCCGGTGTACCTGCTGCCGTCGCCGGGGTGCCGTGACCGCCTGGTCGCCGACCTGCAGGCCTTTACGAAGGAGATCCTGCAGATCGAGGACGTGGTCCGCCACAACATATTCTACAGGAACTTCGACCAGACGCTCGAGATGCTGCGGCTATCGCTGCGCTCCAAGGTCTCGTTCGCCGGCTTCGAGTCAGACTACTGCGAGATGCTCGTCACGGAGTTCTCCAGCCCGATCAAGGACCTCGTGATCCGCTGCGGCCTGCGCGGCGCTTGTCTGGTGGATATTGCCGTGCCCGGCGTTACCATCGACTGCACCGGGCGCCTGGTCCTGCCGCCCGGCCAGCGCGTCCTGTCGGTCGGCTGCCAGGACGTCAAATACGCCGGTCCCGGCAGCCTGCGGAATCTGAGCACCGTGGCGATCGCGCTGGAGTCGATGAACGGCAACATCGTCGGGTTTTCCTGCTACGACAGGCAGGCCGTGCAGAGGGGCACGCTGCGGCATCTGCAGACGAGCGCGGCTGCTGCGACCTCCCGCGCGGGCGAGAGCGCCAGGGTATTCGATACGGCCACCGAGCTCACCAGCCACCTCAACGGTATTATTGCTGGCCACGAGGTCGTGGTCTACCACAACTTCCACAACAAGCACAAGCTGGCCCTCAAGGACAAGATCGTCTGCGATATCTTCGACTTTGCGTGCGGGAACATGAAGGGGAAGGACTTCTCCATCGCAGAGCTCGCGGCTGCCTACGAGCTAGAAACCGCCGGCGAGGAGGCCGTTACGATTATGGAGCTGTTTGACAGAATGCATGCGCTGGATCTCGGCGCGGAGCTGAGCGAGATCAGCGGCTGCCCACTCAACAAGTGCCTTGAGAATGCGCAGCTCGAGCGCACCGAGTTTCTTCTTCTCCATGAGCTGTACGCGCTGAAGCACCTCTTTCCGCCCGAGACGCCCAAGCAGATGGAGAAGTACACCGGTGGGCTCGTGCTTGACCCCGTCCAGGGCTTCTACGAGGACATCATTATCCTGCTCGATTTCAATTCCCTCTACCCTTCGATCATCCGGGAGTACAACGTGTGCTTCTCTACCGTTGGCTTTGATGAGGAGACAGATGCTGCACAGACAGGTGCGCCAGAAGATGGGTGCGTTGCCCCAGACTGCGGAGCCGTGAAGGAGAACGGGGAGGAAAATGACATGGCCAGCAAGAAGGCCTGCATAGCGCCATCTCCATCGCTGCTCTTTCTGCCGCGGATCCTGAGAAAGCTGGTGGACCACAGGAAAGAAGTCAAGGAGATGATCAAGCAGGCCACGTGCCCCAACGAGCGGCTCGTGCTCGATATTCGGCAGAAGGCCATCAAGCTGTGCGGAAACTCCATCTACGGGTGCCTGGGAAGCCCGGCGTCGCGCTTCTGTAACTACCAGATGGCGTCGTACATCACCGCGAAGGGCCGGGAGCTGCTGAGCACCGCCAAGCACGATGCGGAGGCCCTCGGCCTGCGCGTGGTCTACGGCGATACGGATTCGATCATGGTGCATACGAGGTTCCCGGGCAGCAACGAGCATCTGGCCGAGGCGCTGCGGACCGCTGGCGTGCTCGCCGAGAGAATCAACAGCCGCTTCAGCCACATCGAGATCGAGGCGGAAAAGGCCTTTAAAAAGCTGCTGCTGCTGACCAAGAAAAAATACGCAGCGCTTGTATTCAAGGGCCAGGATTCCTACATCGAGTCCAAGGGCCTTGACATGCTGCGCCGCGATTTCTGCAAAGTCAGCACGGATCTTTCTAAGCGGGTGCTCGATATTATACTCGAGGACCAGGAGAAGTGCCAGGGCGGCAGGACCAAGCCGGAGCGCATCTACGAGGCGTGCCAGAGCGTGGCCACTTCCCTGCACAGCCTGCCCGCCAGCGACTTCAGCATCTACTCGTCCTTCAGCAAGGACCCGATGCTGTACACCTCGGCGCACGGGCTGCCGCATGTAAACCTGGCGCTGCGGCTCAAAAAGGAAAAGGGCGTCGTTTACAAGCAGGACGATGTTATCCAATTCGTCATCGGCGAGGGCTCGGGTCCCATCAGCGGGCGGGCCTTCCACCCCAACGAGAACTTCAAGATCGACTACACCTACTACATCAAGTCCCAGATCCTGCCGCCGCTGATTCGGCTGCTGAGCGCCTGGCCAGGCGTTAGCACCAAAAAGATCGAGCTGGTCTTCGGCCTGACCAGCGAGGCCACTTCGGCGCCGATCGAGAGACGCGGGATCACCTTCATCATGCCGTGCTGCCAGGCAGTGCAGACGCCGGCATCCGTCTGCGTGAGCTGCTCGCAGCCGGTCAGGGACGATTTCTATATCGAACGCGTGTCCAGGATGCTCGCCGAGCAGTGCCTCGCTCTGTACCACACGCCCGCGCTCTGCTGCGCCTGCAACATCAACTACACCAACCATCTGTTGCAGTGCCTGCAGTGCGGCGCCGCGCTTGCCTTCAAGCCGAAAAACCTGCAGTTCGACCAGTTTGTTACGAACCTCGAGGCTTCCTTCCGCCAGCTCAACATCCAGCCCATCGACCAGATGCTGCGGTCGTACTCGAAGTTGTCTGCGTACCGCTGCGTCGACTTCAGGAAGTACTTCAGTGAGGAGATCGCCCAGTACAACAGAGAGGCGCCCAGGAGCCGCAAGAGCCTTATGTGAGCATTTGTGATTAAATTTACTTGATATGCGATTTTGAATGAGGGTTTATTGAATATTATTGGATAAAATAGTCCTGCGTGTATTTTAGAGCACGCAGTGTTGTACTTCGATATAAGAAACTCTAGGCTCGATGAAAATGGCCGCGCGGCGCTTCTTGTTGCGCGCTAGGATATCAGGTGATCTGCATCGATCATGACTCCGGTGACGCGCCGTGTCAAAGCAAATACCAAAGAGCTCTGATGCCATACTGCCGACAAAGTGTACGCTACAGTGCACTGGCCGTTATAAGAATTTAATCTCTAAGGCGTGGGTATATGCGGCATGCTGGTCAATACTCGCAATGCTCCCGCACTAAATCGGATAACTAGAAGTATTAAAGCAGCTACTTAGTAGTGGACACAGAGCTATCGCTTCTCATTAACGGCACTTCTCAAACACTAGACTCAGTTTTTCAGGGCTAAGCATAACCATGTACTTTAGTATGAGCACCTCACGGTCATACGTACCCCTAGCGTTGACATCCAGATCCTTGAACATCCTGCGTAGCCATCCCGGCGAGATTGCGTCGAAATATTTCGCATCATCCCTCCACTTTGTTTCCAGGCTGTGAAATATGCCGAACGAGGGTATCAGGACATGGAAGAGATTATCCAGTGCTTGCTCGGGAAAATTAAATGCACCTTTTATGTATTCGATATAGTTGAGCACGAACTCTGGGCTGACATTTTCGTATTTCTGCTTCTTGATACGCATAGCAACATACCGTGATATCGTCACTGGCGAGCACGGGATCCTGAAGAACACAAAAGAATCTCTGCGGCCGTCAGATACCACATATTTAACGATGCGCCGCGAGAGCGCGGTCTGCTGTGGCGCGCTGAACACATCTGGCTGCAGCGCGATGCGGACTGCTTTATAGATAGTCGACTTGAACTTCTCACGGCTGCCAGCGTCACTGAGCAATAAACCGAAAAGCTGCGCAGACGCCCTAGGCAGCATCTTGGTTCCCAGATGGCGCATTGTATTGTGTATATAGATCACTATATCAAAAGCGTTGTTAATTCCTACGCCATGCTCAACGAGGTGTTGCAGGCCTTCATTTGCACCTGCTCTTACTAATGCCTGCAGGCGCTCCCTAGCATTTCCCAGCCTGGTTCGGTGCAGCGCTGCCTTATTATGGCCGTCATTCGGCATTTCAGAACGATCCCTGGCATACACCTTGCAAAGCACCTTTTTCAGCAGCAGATGGCCAGCATAGCCAAGCTTTGATAGTAGCTGTTCTTCGAGCAGCGCAGGCCAGGCGCGATCAGCGATAATGGAGTACGCTATGGCGCGCGCCTTGCTATTACTGTCAACAGAGCGCAGCTGCCCGCTCGTCAATTCTGAAGTGATCTCCCCGGAGCCGTATTTCAGGCAGATTTTAAATAGCTGGTCCAGAATCTTCACCTCGAGCGGATTGTATCCTGGCTTAACGATATCGCCGAAGTAAACATAGTCGTTTCTTGGGAAACTTGGCGCGGGTTTTACTGCTGTCTCTTTGTCAGTAGCGCAGTACGCCAGTAGCAGATACGCAGGTATTCTGGCCAGCATCACACTGGGTAATTTTTGCATCGTTTCCAACTGCACAGGTAACCCATTATACATTGGGCTAGAATTAGAGTATCGTATTTCATCAGTGTGGCTGGCGTTGTAGAGCTGAAAAGAAACGCGGAGTGCGACACCAGCAATGGTTTGAGTCTGAATGAGGGAATATGCTCAAGAGTGCTGCTGTGAACCTAGAACTAATTGAAAAGACAAATTTTGTACAAAATTTATCTTGCGAAAGCTCTGAGAACCTGTCACAGGGCTGTAGTATTTCAGACAAGACTACTCACGTGGTCATTTGTTTAACTGAAACTAAAGATTCACGAAGTCATAATACTGCGAGCAAGCAAGCCTATAATTGGCCAGCATTAAACACTTAAGAGAATAATGGGCCATGCAATGCTAGGCTAATTCGTGCTTACGGCAATGATCATGGCATCACCAATCTGCTCAATTTCATGGAATACGCGCACCAATGAAACTTTACCGACGCCAACACTCGAACACCTATTAGACAGACGGTAAATGCCCGCTGCAACAACATGAAATCGCTTAGCATGCTGTATAATTTACTCAACCCTCGAAAAAGAGCCCAACGCCGTAGTTGAAGCCGGCTTCGTCGCACGTCCCATTGAAGCTGACCGTCAGGCCCTCGGTCAGCTTCTCGTTCCACTCGCAGCCGAAGTTGAGCGACTGGTCCACGCTGCACTTCAGCTCCGTTCTGAACGTCCGCAGCCGCAGGCCAGCCGCGGTGGAGAAGTAGCTCTGCGACCGCTGCAGCTCCGCACCGACCTCGACATTGCCAAACACGCGCCTGTAGAAGCTGGCAACGACCAGGTTGAACCGCTGCAGACTCAGGCAGTACACCGAGTCGTTCTTCTCGTAGCGCGACGAGAGGGCGATGCCGAGCTCGCCGTCCATCCCGACGGCCTCCATGCCGACGAACACGCGCCCGAAGGCGCGCCAGCAGTTGAATACGTAGATCAGGTTCGAGGCCTGGATCGCCGGGCTGATGAGCTTCAGCCCCATGTTGTAGAAGCGCCCGCTGTACAGGGACTCGAGCTGCGCGTACACCTCGCGCTTCGACGAGACGATCGAGTGGATGCGCGCCGTGATCGGGCCGCAGGCGACCGACGAGCGGAGCTGGTAGCTGCGATCCGTATCGAAGCACATCTGGAAGACGGAGCGCGGGAAGGAGAGCGTCGTGAAGTACTGCACGGTGGGCGAGTGGCCCGTCTTGATCGCGGAGAGCTGCAGATAGGGGAGCACCATCTTGCTGATTTCGTACTTTATGCCGGTGCTGCGCGAGTGATTCGTCAGAGCGGCCGCCTCGCGGTTGTAGCTGTCGTAGCTGGTGGCGAGTGGCTTTGAGTCGGCGCTGAATAAATTTTTGAGGCTCCAAGCCATGTGGGCGCGGCAGCCGAGCATTTTTAGGAGATGCCGGCGGTGTCTCTATGAAATTACAAGGCGATTGCTAAGATCGATCAAACAGAGCCATATTTTATACACTGCTGCGTGCTATACATAGTATGCCGCATCCGTTACACATGTGGCACATTTGTTACAACTTGCTTATGAACCGGTACATAAGATTCTTGCCCGTGATGCAGAGCTGCCGGCCGCTCCCGTATACTTTAAAATTATCGCCGTCCTGAACGACGGAGACCTCATCGCCGCGCAGCTGAATAGCCGTGTCTATCTTCTTTCCGATGCGCAGCAGCCTGTGGTCCCCGCAGCGCTCCTCCTCGATCGCAAAGGGGCTGAGGATAATGTACGCCTCGCAGTGGACTATCTCGTCCTTCCTGACTCTGAAATCTGCAAACTCTTCGTACTGCAGGATGCCCTCGTCCACCTTCACGTGCTTCTCTTTGATGTAGTTGATGAGCAGGCACCGCTCGGGCGCAGCGTCGTGGCGCTCCGATGAGCCGCTGCTGTCCGACTCCTGGGACTCGTATAGGGGAGGCACGGCCTCGCTGCTGCTGATATCCAGCTCATTCAGCGCCCTGCTGCTCCAACGGCGGTCGCCCTCCTCGGCTTCTGTGGTGCAGTTTGCTCCGTACTCGCCCGATCGGGATACCGGCACGACGATGTAGGGGCGCTTTAGCATATACTCGGTCGTTTCGTACTTAACCTCGAGGTAGTCGTAGTCCACACCGCGGCTGGTCTCAATCACCTCGCCCTCGAACGCGCTCTTCATATGAGGCATGCGCGCTATTCCATTTATAACAAATCCAGGCGCGCGAGCCGACTAGTTTAGGCATTTGAATTGTCTGCAAAGGCAGCTCAAGCTGAGAGATACTAGCACGATATTCAACATTTAAATGTAACTAAAAGCTACCACGGCTCTGTTACTTACCAGTAGCAATGCTGATCAGAGCTGATTTCTTATCAGCATGCATCGAACCGAGCAGAGTGATTATTTGCACCACACTGTATATAATATTACATACACTCAGATGCATGTACTCATCCATTTTGTACTAGAACACCGCTGAATCAGCCACAGCAGCTGTTAGCGCCAAAACCGTGCCCCGAGCTCGGCTTTTGTGCTCCCGCGCCATCACCCATCTGATGGAGATGGATTCCAGGAACGTGCACGAAAGACTGCATGCGGCGCTGCTGGACAAGAAGGCCTCGATAAAGGCCTTTCTGCTGGAGCGCAACTACAGCGGCGCGCTGAGGCAGATGAACAGGATCTCCTTCCCGTTTATGATACCGCGGTGCGACTACGACGCCTTCCAGATCACACCGTACTCCACCGAGGTGTCCGACGTGCTTGGCATTCCCTACGTCAACGCCTCGTTCATCCAGGGGCTGGCGATGCCCACGATAGCGGTGCAGTACCCGAAGGCAGAGTACTACGAGCGCTTCAGAGAAATGGTCCTCAGAAGCGGGACCGCGCTCATCCTATCCCTGACCGGGTGTGCGGAGTATTTCAGCGATTCCGAGCGCACCAGCAGCAGGGAAATAAGGACACCGGCGGGGCCAGGCAGCAGGGTCTTTCTGCGCGACCAGACGTACGACGTCGAGGGGCACGCGGTGCGGGTGATCAGGGTGGAGGGCTGGCCAGACCACGGCGTGCTGCCGCCAGCGGAGATGCAGCAGTTTTACGAGTACGTCGAGACGCTCGAGCAAACGGTCAAGAACGAGCCGCAGATGATCCACTGCCGGGCGGGCGTGGGACGCACCGGCACATACGTGATGTACAAGCTCCTCAAGGGCGCGCCGTGCATCTCGGTGGACACCTTCCTCGACACGCTGCTCCGGCTGCGCTCGTACCGGCCCCTTTTTGTGGAGACGAGCGAGCAGCTGGAATTCCTGTGCGACGCGTTCCTGAGCTTGGCCGATAGCAGCTCCAGCAAGGCCAGTGAGAATAGAGTCAGACAATAAAGTATTAAACTGCTGTATTTGTACCATAACTAAAATACGTGCAAAGTAAGATCAGAACAATTTAACACTCTCTAGATCGGCGTTGCAACGCCAGCAACACACTGCATTCAGACCTCCGCCCTTTTGTGCTTGTAGCCTCTGCTCTTCTTCAGCTGGATCTCGCTCAGATCCTGCCGGTCGAGGTGGATCTTGCCGATCACGTCCTTCGTGGCGGTCTTCTCCGTCTTCACCTTCTTCTTCGCCTTCTGCGGGCCGAGCGCCTCCTTCCAGAGATCGTCGCCGCAGTAGAACTCCGACGCGACGGTCATCTCGAAAAACGGCCCGACGTCCTCGATGCTGTGGTCGGTCAGGACGCGCACAAACTTGAGCGTGTAGACACCGCCGACCTGCGCGATGACCCAGGCGTAGCGTATGCCCTGCAGGCACACGGCGCGGGTGCGCTGGTGGAACAGATCCACGAGCATGTTCTCGAGCCGCGGGTTCGTGATCCCCTGCAGCAGCACGAAGTACTTCACGTACAGCTCCGGCGCGACCGACGGGAAGTCCGCGGACCCCCTCATCGACTTGACGTTGAACTTCACGAGCTCGAGGAACTGGCTGTCGTACGCCCTGCCCAGCACGAGCGTCTTCTCGTCGGTGCTGCTCACGAAGAACGCCGCTTTCTTTTTCTTCATCAGCTTGAGCGTCGCGTCTGCATCCTTGAAGCAGTCGAGGCTCTCGCTGAGCGCCGCCGAGTCGCCGCGCAGGCTCGCGAACTCCGTGACGGCCTTGTGGCACTTCTTGCCGATGCAGAGGAGCGTCTTCCGGTCCTCGGGATGCTTCGCTCTCACCATAGCGGGTAAATTTTTGGTGGAAATTTTTGAAGGCGGGCGGTTGAGCCGACGGTTGCGCTATGCGCATGCAGGCGTTTGGCTATAATTTAATTGCTGTATGTATCTAGTTGCAATGAGATGTACTGCGAAGTGATACATCTGTAATTTATCAACGCTATTCGTTTATCAGCACTTCTTCTCACGCCCTATTCACCGCACATAGAATCTTGGAGCCGTAGCACCGCCCAGAGCCTCCGCCGCCGGACCACGGCCGTTTTAAGCCAGTGAAAATTCTGCCCCAATGATCCAAAATTTTTCGCACATCAACCAGATTCCGCAGTGCGGCGAGCTGATCGACATCGCCTTCAGCAAGACCAACCGCAAGACGCCCACGCTGATCCGTGCCAAGATGCAGATCCACCGCATCCGCAGCTTCTACGTGCGCAAAGTGAAGTTCGCGGCCGGCGAGATCACGAGCCGCCTCGAGAATATCGTCAAGGAGTTCCCGGTGCTCGAGGACATGCACCCCTTCTACTCCGAGCTCATCAGCGTGCTGTACGACCGCGACCACTACAAGATCGCGCTCGGGCAGGTCAACGCCACGCGCCGGCGCATCGAGCTGATTGCCAGCACGAACACGAAGCTGCTCAACTTCGGTGACTCGTACTACCGCTGCAGGGAGCTGAAGCGCGCCGCGCTCGGCCGCATGGCCACGAGCCTGAAGAAGCTCGCGGACTCCTTCAAGTACCTCGAGGAGGTCCGGCAGCATCTGCGCAGGCTGCCCTCGATCGATCCCGGGGCGCGCACGCTCGTCATCTGCGGGTTCCCCAACGTGGGCAAGAGCTCCTTCATAAACGCCGTTTCCCAGGCGCACGTCGACGTCCAGTCCTACGCGTTCACCACCAAGAGCATTTTCGTGGGCCACTTCGACTACGAGGACCTGCGCTGGCAGATCCTCGACACGCCCGGAATCCTGGACCGCCCGCTGGCCGATCGGAACTCCGTGGAGATGCTCACCGTCGCGGCGCTGGCGCATCTGCGCTCGGTCGTCCTGTTCTTCATGGACCTCAGCGGCACGTGCGGCCACTCGGTGGACGAGCAGATCAGCCTGTACGAGAGCCTCACGCCGCTGCTCGATGCGCAGGTGATCATCGTGCTCTCCAAGGCCGACCTGTACGCCGGCGAGGCCAGCAGCGACGAGTCCGTTGCGAGGTTCTTCGCGGGCAAGCGCGTGGTCGAGGTGAGCGTGGCGGAGGGCCGCAACATCATGGAGGCCCGCAACGCCGCTTGCGACGCGCTGCTCGCCGAGCGCATTGCCGAGAAGAAGGACCAGATCGGCTCTCTGATGCACCGCATCAAGCCGATGATCCCGGTCGTGCTCAACGAGAAGTACGAGAGCGAGCACCTCGGCACGAACCCGGTGATGGGCCTGCACGAGAACGAGGGCTACTTCTCCGAGCACAAGTACGACATTATGCCCGAGTTCTACAACGGCAAGAACGTGGCCGACTTCATCGACGCCGGCATCACGCAGCATGTGGAGACGGTCGAGCAGATGGTCAGCCAGGACGAGCTGCGCCGCTTCGACATCATGAACAAGGACGAGCGCGAGATGTACGACCTGTGCAACAACGCACGGCTCACCGCCGCGATGCGCGCGCATTTCGCTAGACGCGCCACGATGCCTGCGAGCTGGAAGAACAAAGTCACGACGAGCGGCGCCATTGTGGCCGACCTGAGGACCGCCGTGCCTGTCGTCCGCGAGGTCAAGGAGTCGCACAACAAGAAGGTGGCCAAGGAGGTGAAGAAAAACTACCTGGACATGAAGGCCAAGCACCTGTTCCGCCCCCGCGGCAACAAGTTTGCGAATTAGGCGGCCGTGTTATGTACGCTTGATTAAATACTACGAACGATTCCATTTTGTAAGATGTGCTGGTGTTGCTGGGCTACGGGTTGCTGCATATCCTTTCTTTATGTTCAATTCGCCTTAGCTAAATCTACAGCCTTACAATATGCAGCGGAGGCTTACCTGTCGCAGATGCTACAAGTTATCTTGGTGGTCTAGCACGCCTTCGAGATCCCACGTGCGGAGATCTGTAAATTTTTTGCAAAATTATTCGGATTCCAACTGATTTTTCACCCATTAATGGCTAGGCAGGTGCTGGGATGGTTGGCGAAATTCGGTGCTATTGTATTTGCAGTAGCGGGCCCGCTGGGCCCTGAGGAGGCCGCACCAAGCAGCGCTCCTCTGAAGCGCATCGGCCCGATTATAGAATCCATTGACCGGGGAAATCGGCACGACAAAATTATTATTAGATCAATTAACCGGTGTGCACATAAAATTCTGTATGGAATATCAGCTAAACAATGCATTGGCAAGGCAGGAGCAGAGTTTTCGTACACAAATAGTAAACCCGTAGCAATGCACCAGATCGTGGCCTGCATCACACGAGCCAAATCAGTCAGCGGTTGCATTCACAAGCTTCTCCCAAGAGATAACCGCTTATCAAAGTATGTGATGCTCCAAAAAATCATTAACACGGTAACAGCCGGGGGAGTCAGTGTCACTAACCTAGGCGCTGAATATATCTATCGCGAGACTGACCCTGTGCACCCGAACATAACTAAGGCTCTCGATATTATAGATTATAATATCAAGCAGTGCTATGAGCTTGCACCCAGAGTATTCATATCCGACGTTGAAAATTGCGAGCACGTTTACGATACCGTGGTGTACTTGTTCAAGGATGGGGCAGCGAATCTGGAGGCGCTGCAGGCCCGATTTAGAGAGATGGTGGAGGCGTGGTTCGACGAGATGGCTAGGGATTCCAACTTGCTCACCGCACAGGTCGTGAGCCTGATCACCGAGCTCACCAATGCTACATACATAGAGAACCTCGATCAGTTTAATTTCAAGGGAATAGTGCTTGAAACTCTAACAGCCAAGGCGAATCCGTGGGCTGTGCGGATGATCGAGATGATAGTTTCGCGAGAAGACATAGCTGAGGAAGAAGTTCTGCAGTACATAAAAGACGACAAGAATGCACATGTTAGCCCATATTTTGCGCTGCAGTACATCCTGCACGTCTGCCATACGCAGGTAAAAAGCGATGAGTGGGCGTTAGGGCACTTATCCGATTACTTCTTCAAAACGCGTTTGGTGGCAACTAAGCTGCGTAGTTTGTACGCTGAACCTGCAGAGCTGCCATTTAATCCCGCCACGCTACTGTACCGCATTGTTTTCTACATGTGTTCGCGCCCCGAGCTGAAGCTCGAAGCGCCGCGGTTTGCCGGCGCAGTTTTGCGGAGTGCTGGCCGCCAAGCGTTCAAAGATCTTGTCTGGGAGGCGCAAACGCACGGTGCGGCCGCCCTTCTGAACGACCTGCCTAGGAGCTTCACTCCGGGGGTAAGGGGTGTGTGGGAAGAATGCCTGATAGAAAATAATGCTGGCATTTAGTTCATATTCTTAGTCTTGCGCGGCACAGCTCTATTAAATTGTTTGCCTCACTTATAATTCGTAGACAGCAGTTTGCCTGAACATCGTACAGACAAAGGCACGTGGGGTTTTATTATTTAGCAGCCATCGCTCATAACAATCGTTTCACTGAGTGGGAAAACTATACAAAGGAGTATTCAGTAAACAGAATACAGCCACAATTAGTATCAAAAAGGAGTATTCCACCCGACCAATCGATGATTCTGGTTTAAAAGGAGAAATATTCTGACAAAAACTAACCGTTTTTTTCTCCCATTGATGGTGCGAACGGTATTGAGGTGGCTGGCACAGTTCAGCATCGCTGTATCTGTAGCAGCCGGGCCACTGGTTACTAAAGGGGCAAACCCCGACAGCCTCCTTCTGAGGTCCATTAGTCCGTTCTCAGACATTATTGGACAACAAAATTTGAATGACAGCTTGATTCTCAGATCGATGAAGCGGCGTGCGTGTGATCTCTTAAATCTAAAATCGGCTGAAAACGGTACCACTGAGGAAGCGGAGATGGCCACATATGAAGACGATGTACCCGTAGCGATGCATCAGATTGTGGCCTGGATCGCGCAAGGCGGGGAAAGCACGAATGTCAGCGACAGTATTGACAAACTCCTTCCACAAAGCGAACACCTATCAAAACACGTGATGCTTCAGAACATTATCAAATCTGTAGCAAGTGGGGGAGTCAATACCACAAATCTAGAAGCCGGACATATATTTCGCAGAACTAACTCGACTGATGCGAGAATGACTGAAGCGCTTGCTATCCTAAAGACCAAGATTGAGCGCTACTGTAGCCGCAAACCCGGGGAGTTCATATCTCGCATTGGTGATAACGAATTCGTTTATGATATTGTGGTGTACTTATTCAAGGACGCTGCGAAGAATCAAAAAATAGTGCGGGCTCGGTTTAAGGAATTCTTGGAGGCGTGGTTCGAAGAGATGGATTATGGCTCAGACCTCCTCACCCAAAAAGTCGCGGGCCTGATCACCGAGCTCACGCAAGCCACTTACATAAAGAGCATAGATCAGTATGATTTTAAAAAAATCGTGCTCAAAACCTTAACGGCCAAAGCAAACCCGTGCGCTGTGAAAATGGTAGAGATGATAGTTTCGCAAGAGGACATAGCCGAGGAAGAAGTCCTGGAATACATAGAAAGCGATAGAAATACGTATATTAGCCCGTGCTTTGTGCTGCAATACATCTCGCATATCCAGAATATGCGCAGAAATGGCGATGAATGGGCAACCAGGATGCTGCTGAACTACTTCTTCAACACGAGGCATACGGGGACTAGGCTACACAAATTCTACGCTGAAACTGCATCGCTGTCCATCATTTCTGCCCGGCCGCTGTACCGCATCGTCCTCTACATGTGGTCGCGTCCCGAGCTGAAGCCCGACGCGTCGCGGTTTGCCAGCGCAGTTCTCCGGAAGGACGGCCGTCACATATTCAAAAATTTGATCCGGGAAGCGCTAATTCACAGGGAAGTTACTCTCATTAACGAGCTGCCTAAGGGCTTCACCCCAGGCCCAAAAGCTGTGTGGGAAGAATGTCGGGCGGAAATTGATGCTGAAATGGAGGTGGATAGTGGGAGCCTAGAAGGCGAAATTTAGTTTGCATCCTGTGTCTGTGTATAGCAGCTCTATTAAAGTACTTGTCTCACTTAAAGTTTGTAGGCAGCTTTTTGCGGTATGCATTCTGGTGCACTACAGCATTTACCCTGCTTCTTATACTGAATACTGCAAAGTGCCGGTGCCACTGGCTGGTCAAAATGTACATCCTCAACAAAAACCCAGGCCAGCACTCCGTCGGCAGTAGCCAGAAATTTTTACTGCCATGGCATGCCAAACAAAGGGATGGTGCAGATCGCGCTTAAATGGCGACAAAATTTCGCAAGCACCACTGCTTGTAAAGGCATCGCAGTTTCCACCGCGGAGCAGCTGTACGAGCAGCAATAGGCCCCTTCTCCCTCCAAGCGCTAATAGATGCGCTATTAAAACATGACGTAAAAATCAACACACCAGAGACCTATTGTCGCATTGTTTGTGATTTTTTTGTTGCCTTAATCGATGAGCTCTGGAGCTGACAAGGACAGGAACAGCGGCGGCGAGCACGCGGAAGGCAGTACGAAGGCGTCGGCAGGCACGAACAGCAGCGCCGGCGCGGCAGACTGCGAAACGAACCCGCTGCTGACGCTTGAGAAGAACAACACGATCAACGACATGGAGCAGTCGCAGGTCACCGACTACTTCAACTCTTTCCTGAAGCAGCACGGCGAGATCATTGATAGAAATCTCGGGTCTTCGGCCTTCTACGAGCTGAAGGGCGGCCTTTTCTCTTTTCTGCGGCGCAGCTCGGACGAGATCAAAATACCCGAGGAGCGCACCGCGCAGACGGAGATCAGCTACTCGACGAAGCCGTTCAGCGCGCCGGCCGACCTGGACTACCTGATCAAGATCTTTTTCAAGATGGATCTGGGTGTCTCTGGCATTTTCCGCGTGAACTCCACCTCCGAGCGCATCGAGAACACCATCAAGCTGCTCAACGATGTGATCGCCGGCAAGCTTTCGCTGGAGGCCGACTACAGCACGTTCACCGATAATTTTGATATCATAGACATTGCAGAGACCTACAAGTACATTCTGCGCAACATGGAAACGAGCGTGGTGCCCTCGCGCTTTCTGCCCATGGCGAAGAAGATCAACACCATCGCCGATCCCGTCTACAAGCGCGTGTGCGCCTGCTTCTGGGTCTACGCGCTCCCTGCGATGAACAGACGCGTGCTCGAGCTCAACTCGCGCTTCGCGACTCTTTTCATCGAGGAGATCGAGAAGCGCGTGGCCAGCGGCAAGCCCACGCAGCTGAACATGTCCGGCCTTTCCAGGATCATGATGCCCTGTCTGATGTGCGTTGGTGGCCAGGACATCGCCATAGAGGATGTGATGGCGCTTGCGGAGTTTACAAACTACCTGCTCACCAACTTCCGAGCGCTCGTCACAATCTAGCCCCTGTACCATAAATTAATTGTTTAGACAGCAGATCTTTAGAGTATTATTTTCAATGGATGCTATAATCGTATAATAATGTGTTGCCATATGATTTAAATAGAAATATCTCACTTATAAATTAACAATAATAAATTTATTATTCGTACAGACCATTAATGCGCCTATGAGACACCTCTGAGCAGAGATCTGTGCAAATCCCCGCAATGCCCAATAAAGTCACCCATGGTTTTCCACAGAATACAAATTCACTCAGTTTGTCAGTTGAGAAGCCCAAACAGCTCCAGATCCTGCTCGACCCCGTTGTCCTCGCTGTCGTCGTTGAACATGATGGACTGCTGGTTCGCCTCGAAGCAGGCATACCGCCTGTGTGCCTCGATCTCGTCCTGCGCGGCCTGCGCGATGGCGTCCTTCATCTTCTGGTACATGGCGGTGCGAAATCCCCTCTCGGTCTCCTTGATGGCGTTGGCCTCTGCGTTGTTGCTCTCGGTCTCCTCCTCGAAGTTGGACGTGCTGCTTTCTGAGTTCTGCCGTACTACTTTGCTGCGCATGGGCATGGAAGGGCTTTGCTACAGAAATATTATCGAAGGGCGAAGCAAAATAGAAATATTATCGAAGAG
This sequence comes from Pancytospora philotis, assembly GCA_023647555.1. Lineage (NCBI taxonomy): Eukaryota > Fungi > Microsporidia > Pancytospora > Pancytospora philotis. Next base: position 78,670 of record JALRLY010000271.1, read on the forward strand.
GGAAGCAAAATGAATACATCAAATAATGGAAATAAACTCACATTTGAACGATATTTGTTTACTACCGCATGGCTTATCATCTACCATTCGTTAGCTACAACTCCTGCAACACATCAGAGAAATGCCGAAAATTTTTAGCCACCATGCAGGTAGAACAAAGCCATGCGAGCCACGCGGACATGACCATGCCTGCGGACCAGACACCCCTGGCCGACAGACTGCTGGAGTACTTGGAAGGCAGCCGGAGCGTGCACACGCAGCTCCAGCAGATGGTGGACACCAACGCCGAGACCTTCGTCATCGATCTCAACAGTGTTCGGAGCTTCGATCCTGAGTTTTATGCGAGCATCCACGAGAATTTCCGCGCGAAGTACGAGGTGCTCGCCGCGTGCTTCCGCGAGTACGCGGTGCGGACGGTAGGCCGGCCGCTCGGGCTCTCCTTCACGAACGCGGCGAACCGCCTGCGCCTGCGCGAGCTGCGCACCGAGTATCTGCAGCGGCTGGTCGCCTTCAGCGGCACTGCCACGCGCAGCTCGCAGGTGCGCCCCGAGCTGCGCGAGGGCGTGTTCCTGTGCCAGGACTGCGGCACGCGCATAGCCGGCATCGAGCAGGAGTACCGCTACACGCCGCCCGTCTTCTGCCCGAACTCGCTGTGCACCAACCGCAGCAAGTTTGATGTGGTGCTCGAGGACTCCGGGTTCTGCAATTGGCAGCGCATAAATGTGCAGGAGAGCACCGAGGAGATCCCCGACGGCTCTCTGCCGCGGATGATCGAGGTGATCGTGCGCGAGGGCATGGTGGAGAAGATCAAGCCGGGGAGCCATCTGCTCTTTACCGGGTATGCGGTGGTGGTGCCTACGGGCCCTGCGCTCATCGGTGCGAAGGCGTCTACGCCCGTGGCCGGCATGCCGCAGGAGAAAGCGCAAAGGCGCACGAAGGATCTGAACTACAAAATCTGCTTTATGTGCATCCACGCAGCAGAGGTAGGGAGTGAAGAAGATTGCAACGGTGTGCTCGCGTCAGCCGAGGTGACCGAGAAGAAGGTGCTGACCGAGGAGGAGATGCTTACGATTGAGCGCATGCGCTCCACGCCTTCTCTCTATGAAAAGCTCGGCGAGTCGCTTTTCCCTACGATCCACGGGCATCCCAACATCAAGGCTGCGATTCTGCTTATGCTTGTAGGCGGTGTAGCAAAAAGGCGCGAGGTGCGGCTCAGAGGAGACATCAATGTGCTGCTGGTTGGCGATCCTGGGACTGCCAAATCGCAGTTCCTTAAGCAGACCGCTGCTGTGCATCCGCGCTCTGTCTACACCTCTGGAAAGTCCTCCTCCGCGGCCGGTCTTACGGCTGCTGTGGTGAAGGACACAGAGACCGGTGAGTTTACGATTGAGGCGGGCGCGCTGATGCTCTCCGATACGGGCGTATGCTGCATTGATGAGTTTGATAAGATGACGTACAAGGACCAGGTGAGTATCCACGAGGCTATGGAGCAGCAGACCATCACCATTGCCAAGGCTGGTATCAATGCTACGCTCAACAGCCGTACGTCCATTCTGGCCGCTGCCAATCCCATCCACGGGCGGTACGATAAGCGCAAAACGCTCAGACAGAATGTGAATCTTTCAGCGCCCATTATGAGCCGTTTTGATCTTTACTTTGTTCTGATCGATGAGATTGACAAGGACCACGACAGGCGCATCTCCAGGAAAATCCTAGAGAACCATCTGGAGTATTCCCCGAGCCGTGATGAGGCAGCTACGCTCAACATCAAGCCATTTACTGTGGAGGAGGCGATGCTTTACATCAACTACGTAAAGAACAAAAAGCCGCAGCTGTCAGAGGAGGCCACCGATGTGCTCGTAGGGAAGTACACTACGCTAAGGCAGGACTCCCTCGTTAACACCAACAACTACAAGATGACAGCCAGGCATCTGGAGTCTCTGATCCGTCTGTCCGAGGCGCTGGCTAAGATCCACAACGATCCGGTGGTGGGCCCGGCCTATGTGGAGGAGGCGGCCCGTCTGCTCAAATCCTCGGTCATCCAGGTGAGCAGCCCGGACATCAACCTTGTGTGCAAGGAGGGAGACGATGACTTTGTCATCTCCAACAAGGACTATCTGAAGATCCTCAACTCCATCGTGTACCTCGTAAAATCGCTGTCGCTTAGCAGAGGGCAGCTCGTGGAGAAGTACCTGGAATACATCGAAGAGTCCATTCCCTCTACAGAGGCGCTCGAGGCGGAGAAGCGCAAATGCGAGAGGGCCGTTGCGTTCCTTATCGAGAAGGAGGGTGTGATGTTCGAGGTTGAGGGTGTGGTGTACGTGCATCCGAACTACGATTGCTGATTGGAGTAAATTGCTGTCTCATTTAGTAGCTTAATTAATTAGTATTTGTTTAAATATAGCTCTGCTGGTATATCTTTGAGTTCTTTTAATGCTTTATGACTTTAAATTACGATAGCCTTGATTTGAATTGATATTTTAAGTAAGCAGCTTTCTGTATGTCGTATCACTTTATTAAAAATCCATAAGTAATGCTAAAAAGTTTGATTTATTCTCAACGATTACACTCTATTGCACTGGAACCCTGGCCGCTCTTATCCCCGCCTGCCTTTACAAAAAGCCCGTAAAACCCATCCATTGTGTTCTTAAAGTCAGCATCGCCCATCTCCCCCGCCGCCTTCACAAGACGATCTACAGCAGACCGCTCAAGCGTATGCACAATTCTGCTAAACAAGGTGTATGCGTGTATGTTAGATCTCAGATCCTGCACGCCGATTTGCAAAATATCCAGTAGTAGCCTCGCGGGCATCAGGCGCAGCAGGCCAGGCTCGGTATCGAGCATCCTCTGCCATCTTATCGCATTTTGCGGCTCCAAAAAATATGCCTTCATGTTTTCCGCCGCCCAGTTGTCGTTCTTGCCTTGCTTCTTTTGAACATGCGCAATATACTGCAGCACAAAGTACGGGCTCACATCCTCATGGCTCGCATCTGTTATGTACGACAGAACTGTTTGCACTCGATCATCACAGAAATCTAGGCGATACAGCATTAAGGCAGCATGCTCGTCTTTCCTAGAAGTAAAACTTTCGAGCAGGGGCTTGGAAAAATATTTCTGGTCTATTCCGTATTCGGACGCTGTCTTTGTGATCTGCTCGAGGAAGTCCTGCACAGCATAAGATGCAGCCCCGTATTCATTTCCTATGCCAGCAAACCCAGTTTTGATTATATCGCGGAGCTTGTTCTGCACGGCTTCCTCCCCGCCATTTCTATCATGATGATGCGCACCGAACAGAAACAGCGTCAGATCGTACCTCCCGTACGGATTCTGCTTCGAAATTCGTTTGTGAAATTCTGCGAACGGAAGCTCGCATAGCTCCTTAACAGCCTCTTCCAGCCCCTTGATCGTTTCATCTATCCGCGTGCACAGCAGCTCATTACTGATGCCAGCGAGCTGTGCATAATTGCCGGTCTTCAGCTTCCCGCATTCGAAGCGGATAGTATTTGCGACCATAGCGTATTCAAAAATTAGTGTCTGCTTCGCGATACTCTCCTTTACGTATTTAACAGGATCAGCCTTGGAAAGTATATCAACCACCAGTGTCTCTATCAGCTTTGGAATCTCGTACTTTCTGACAGGCTCGGTAAGATTCTTGGTGTTCACACACAAAGCGTTGAAAATCGTTCTTTCACGCTCAACCTGCTTTGTGAGGACAGCCTTGAACGGACTAATTTTATTCAGCAAGTGCGTCTGTTTTCTATAAGGCATGCCGGGCTGCATCAGCGCTCCCCCAAATAGCGAAAGAAGCACAGTGCCTAACGCCAGAGATGTAACGGCCACCATTAATGAGGGGATAAAAAATTTACGCGAATAATTTGGAGGGTTGCCATGCCGTAGCGGTGACCATGGGGAATGGCGCGTACACCACTGGAGTGCGTCATTGCTATAGCATAGAGTGTAGAATTACCGGCCAAAAAAATTAAAGCAGAGGTTGGCGGGCCACTTTCGCATTTCGTTTCCTGATTGAGTAGCACTGGCGTCATATGCTTGGTATGTACGAGGGGCCTCCTGCGTTATAAAAAAATTATGATAGAATCATGCGATTTAATTAATACTGGACCAAATGTCTATTCGTGCCTCTATTTAGAGTCGAATCCCAAGACATCGATGGTTCATTATCTTCCGTTGTACTGGGCACGTGTCTGCCATCCTTGCCCTGTCTGTTCTGCTAGCCCTGTTCGCCCGCCTGGGCAGCCACCGCTGAATCAAGGAAGCCACGCTGTGCGGACTCAATAAAGCTAGCGTCGCCGCACTGCCCCGCTTCGTTGACAAGGACACCGACGACAAACGGGTCGAATGTCTGTGATATCGTGCTGAATAGGCGGGGCAGGCCGCTTCTAAGCGCCTGTGTTTTCCAGTAGGCGTGCAGAAGCCTAGCCAGCACCTTATAAGGCATGCGACGTAGAATATCAGGGTTGCCGGTGATCATCTGCTGCCTATCGACTGCGAGGGCAGGCAGCGCGAAGAAATGCACCTGCGCCTCCAGCGCCCACTGGTCGTCCTTGCCCAACTTACTTTGAATGCGCGGGATGTACTGCAGCACGAAGAAAGGATCAATATGCCGGTGCTCTGCGCTCATTAAGTACAGCAGAATACATTCCTCGGCTTTGATTTTTTTGAAAATGATCCTGTCCAGCGCCTCCACGACCTTAGTATTGCCCTGCGATGTTAAGATCCGAAGCACAACGTCTCTAAGCTTGTACTTGGCTGTCTCCTTCTTGCACAGATTTTTTTCAAGCTCACTGATCAGGCTCACAACGTAAGGAGTGAATGCATCAGAGCCCCTGTCCATCTCGTCGCACCAGGCCTTCAGAATCGCCTCGAGATGAGCCTGCACAGCCTGCACGCCATTCTTTTCATCTTTGAATAAATAATCGATAGCGTCACGCGGATAGTCATAGCTTTTATACATGGCAAGAAACTCGCGGGGCGCAAGCGCGAGCTGTCGGTCAATTTGCACCTGCAGGAAATCGATCGCTTTTTGAGCATCGCGCGGCGGCTCTTTGCCATGGGGAACGATAAGCTCTGCTTCAAGCTCATCGGTCAGAACCTCAGTCGTGGTCGTAATGCGAATAATGCTGGCAAGCAGCTTAAGGTCCGAAAGCCCCGTTTTATCTTTTAGCAGCCCATCTATGTGGCTCCTAAGACTCCCAGCCCTCAGTGCACACCTTGTGATTCGATGCACCATGTTTGGCAGTATGGTATCTATCTTATACTTTCTCGGGTCGCCCTCTGCATAACCCTGCTCATTGCGCAGTATACTAAGTGCACGCCTATTTATAACCTCCACCACTGTCCTATCATTTTTCTTCGTGCTCGGAAAATATTCTGTGAGAGGGCTGATTTGCTCAAATAATATGACTGCTTCGCGATATTTTCCACGCCTCCTCGATGCCGCAGATGCGCACTCAGCAGTAAATGCCGCCAGCTCTGTCGCACTGCGCATCTTTTTAGCGGAGCCATCATCTTCAGCTGCATCGCGCCTCTTTCTACTTTGTTCGCTGCTGGGCTTATCCTGTGCACTTGATGCGAGCGGCGTGGGATGCATCTTCATCCCATCCAGCAGACCGGTTCTATCGGGATCGTTCTCTGCGAGCTCCATGACCCCGCTGACAGTGCGAGGGTCCACCATCTCAGACATGAACTGCGCCAGCTCCGGCACTATCGGCCTCAGCCCCTGGTCGTCGAAGCACGTGCACAGCATGTAGTAGAACTGTTCAGACGGCGCGTCCCTTCTGAAGCCCGACAGGTGCGGCTCTCTAAAGAAGTCGAGCAGCCGCTCCTTCACCCACGTGCAGCTCTCGTTGAGCCACAACCGGTTACGAATCAAAAAATTCACCACGAAACGAAGGCTCACGTCTTTATCCCCGCCGCTGGTTATGTATTGCAGAACCCTGTCCTTTGTAATCCCCTCCCATTCTAAATGATCCACCATCGCGACAGCGCCGTAATCCTCCTTGGAGGTCAGGTGCTTGAGCAAAATCTTTGTGAAATCGAACTTGTCTATTTTGTAGACGGATATGGCACTGCTAAGATAACTGAGAAAAGTTCGCACCGGCCGATAAATAGCGCTATAACCGTTCTCTACTTTAGGAAGTCCAGTATCAATTATATCACAGAACCTCTTGCGCACGCCTTCCTCCTTGCCTTCTGTGTACGCAATGAACAGATACAACATCTGATCGTACCTGCCTATCGGATTTTGCCGTAGACTTTCCATGTAGAATGCTTCAAACGGAAGCTTGCATTTATCGCTAACGAATTCATCCAATTCCTTGCGAGTGTTGTCCATCAGTGCCCACAGCTTCTCATTGGCGGCACCGGCGTGCTGAGTGCTGTCCCTCAGAATTCTAAGTTTTAAGCGGATGGCATTTGCGATCATGGCGCGCTCAAAAATCAGTGACTTGCTCACAATCTTCTCATTGATAAACGCGATTGGTTGAGCGTTCTCGAATATAGCGGCCACTAGCATTTCTATCAGCTCAGAGGCCCTATGCTGCTTGGCTGCGGCAGTAATCTTCCCGGCGCGCTTACAAAATCCATTAAAAATATCTTTTTCATGCCTGTTCCACTTATTAGCGACTTCGTTGAACGGGCTGATAGCTCTCATAGATAGCTCAATTTTCGTACCAGTTTTTTTGGGTTTCGTCGATGCCTCCACGAATAGTGCAACAAAGGCAGTGCCCAACGCCAGAGCTCTAACTGCCACCATAACGGGGCGCAAAATTTTTACAAAATTAATGCAGTAGCTAAGAGGGCAATAGGATATCGCACCAGCTGTTGAGCTACGCGTCTACCAATAAATTTACCAAACTTAGAGCGTATAGTATTTTGATATTTTAAATTGTGTGTGCATCCCGCAATTTTCTTCACGGCGCCAGCGCCGTATATTTCGTACGCACGAGGAGCTCCATGCTGATCGCGAAATAAGACAAGAGTTTGGTGGCAGTTCTGCAATTGGCTGCCACCCGCAGATTGTGGGTCACAAAGTGCTTCCTGACCGGACCGAGAAGGCTTTGCTTGCTCGGCCAGTTTAAGGCAGACGCTGGATGGCGCTCAACGGGCAGGGATCGTAATGAATGTAAAGCAGTTTAAAAAACCGTGGCAAGCTTACAGCGCTTTGTGTTGACGAGGGCAGCCGCCTTCTCTCATACCAAATAATCGAGCAAACTATGCAATTTAATAAACACTCTATCAGACTATTGGTTTGCGCTACTAATCAGTGTTTAATCCCACTACATCGATAAATTCATCCTCCACCACTGCAACGGGTGTCTGACCACCGTCCTCGTTCCGTGCACACTGTTGGCCTTGCTCGGTCCGCTGGCAATGTAGCGCCTCCATCTGGGCGGCCGCTGCTGAATCAAAAAACCCGCCCTGTGCGGACTCAATGAAGTCCGCTTTGTCGCTTTTATTCACCGCATCCCTAAGACTCTCGAAGATATCTGGCTCAACTGTCTGTAAAATCATGTAGTAAAAGCAAGGCAAGCCACTTCTAAATGCTGGTACTTCCCAGTAGGAATACAGCAGGCTCAGCAGTAATCTAACAGACATGAGGCGTAATATCTGAGGATTGCTGATGATCACCAACTGCCGCTCGACTGCGTGGGCTGGCATCATAAAGTATCGCAGCTGCAGTTCCAGCATCCGCTGCTCGTCCATATCTAATTCGCTTTGAATATGCAGCATGTACTGCAGCACAAACCACGGACTGACAGACCGATGTTCTTCACCCATTATGTACGCCAGAATGACTTCCTCGGTTTTATTTTTTCTGAATACAATCTCGTCCAGCGCTTCCACAACCTTGGTATTCGTCTGGGATGTTAAGACCGAGAGCATGATATTTCTGAGATTGTACTGGCATGCTTTCTCTGCCCACAGATCTGTTTCAAGTTCATTGATCAGGCTCACGATATAGGGAGTAAATGAATCAGAGCCCCTGTTCATCTCATCGCACCACGCGCCCATGATCGCCTCAAAACAGCTCTGCACCGCATGTGTGCCATTCTTTTCCTCTTTGACCAGGTATGCTATGGTGTCATATGGATTATCGTGGTATTTGTTCACAGAGATAAATTGTCTAGGCGAAAACTTGAATTGCTGCGCAGCTTCCTTTCGTAGAATCGATATCGCCTCTTCAGCCTTACTGGGCAGATTCTCGCTCACGGGAACGATGAGATCGGCCTCTAAGCCTCTGGTTACTACCTTGGTAGTAGTTGCAACGCGAAGAATGTTTGCAAGCAGAGTGAGCTCCAATGGTCCCCTTTTATCTCTTAGCAACTTATTTATGCAGCTTCTGAGGCACCTAGCCCTTAGTACACACGTTGTAATTCTATGTATCATGTTCGGCGTTGCGCTGCTTCCCCCATATCTATTCGGATCTCCCTCCGCACAGCCCTGCTCTTTGCGCAGAATACTGAGTGCGCGCGAATTTATAACCTCTACTACTGCTTTATCGGTTATCTTCGCGCTTGGAATACATTTACCATACGGACTGATGCGGTTGAGTATGTCGGCCGTTGCACGACGACTTCCAGCTTTACGTGGAACTCCAGATGCGATCACAGCGGCGAATGCTGCAAGCCACGTTAATCCCGTTCCAGCCATCATAAAGGGTGAAAATTTTGCGGCAAAATTTCTGTCGTTAATTTATTAACGGTGGCGCCAGAGCGCCCTGCGTTTACAAACGCTGCAGAGCATGGCAAATATATTGTATTTGCGGTGGTGCAAATTTGATAGCAGCAGTAAATGGCATCAGCCCACGATAGTAGCAGTCAAACACAGAACCACAAATAATGTAAGGCAGTGTAAAAAAATAATATGAACGCGAACTGGCTCGTTCGGCCCTCTTAATATTCTGCTATTTAAATAAATCGCACACAGTAGCTAGCAATTTAATTAAAGATATTTAATCTACTTATTAAACCAAATAATAGCATTCAAGCTGCGTACTTTCTAGCACTGTAAACATCTCCTGCCGCATCGCGCCCCTATTTGTTTCACTCAAAGTGGGGTACTTCAAAGCTGCCCAGTGCGAGCGGCGCATAATAATTCCTCATCTCACTCAACAAGCCGGGTCTCCCAGTATCGCTCTCTGCAAGCTGCGTGACTCTGTAGGCAGTAGCACGGCCCACCATCTCAGACACAAACCACGCCAGCTCCGGCAATATCGGCCTCAGCCCCTGGTCATCGAAGCACGTGCACAGCATGTAGTAGAAATGCTCCGCCGGCATGTCCATTCTTAAGCTCGCCAAATGCGGCTCCGCAAAAAAATCCAGCAAGCGCTCCTTCACCCAAACGCAGCTCTTGTTGAAATACATTCGGTTTCGGCTTAAGAAAGCGACTACGAAGCAAAGGCTTATGCCCCTATGCCCGCCGCTGGTTATGTACTCTAGCATCCTCGCCTTAGTGATTTCATTTGAGCCTAAACAATCTACCATCGCGACGGCCCCGTAATCTGCCTTGGAGGTCAGGTGCTCGAGCAAGATCTTTGTGAAATCGTACTTCTCTATCTTGTAGACGGCTATGGCATTGTTAAGATAGGTGAGAAACGTTCGCAGAGGCCGAGTAATGTCCCTGTATCCATTTTCGGCACGGGGGAGCCCGGTATCGATTATATCGCAAAACCTCCTGCACACGCCAGCCTCTCTGTTTTCCCTGTACGCACTAAACAGGTACAGCACCAGATCGTACCTCCCCTGCGGATTAGTCTCTAGACTCTCCATGTAGAATTCTTCGAACGGAAGCCTGCATTTTTCGCTGCAAAGTCCATCCAGCTGCTTGAGAGTGATGTCCATCCGTGTACACAGCTGCTCGTTATCAAACCCGGCGCACTGAGTGCTCCCCCTCAGAATTCTAAGTTTTAAGCGGATGGCGTTCGCGATCAGAGCGCGTTCGAAAATAAGCGTCTTTCCCACAATATTTTCATTGATAAATGTGATAGGATCTGCGTCCTCGAATATACTGGCCACTAGCATCTCTATCAGCTCAGGGGCCATATACTTCCTTTTAGAATCAGTGATCTTCCCGGTACGAGCGCACAATGTGTTAAGGATGCTCCTTTCATACCTGTTCGGTCTGTTGGCAATACCTTTGAACGGGCTTATATTATTCATTGATAACTCATTCCTCATATCAATTCTTGCGATGGCTGTCGATGCCTCCGCGAATAGCGCGACTGCTGCGGTGCCCAATGCCAGCGCTGCGACGGCCACCATCAACAAAGGAGCAAAATTTTTGAAATATTTTCCAACAGGTTACCATGGCGGAAATGGGCCTCGAAGATAGCGTGCGCATACGATAAAGGCGCGCAACTGCTATCGTTTATAGTACAAGCCTGATGCCAGAAATAATATGATAAAAACTGGCTCGATAAAATAGGGAGTGTGTTCCCAAAGCCTTGCATTAAATGGGCAGCGACCTCTCCTGTGTGAAATAATCTAGCTGAACCACGCAATTTAATAAACATGTACCAAATGTCTGTTCGCGCCACTAATCAGAGTCTAGTCCCACGATGTCAATGAGCACATCCTCCTCCATTGCACCGGGCATCCGGCCACCATCCTCGTTCTGTCCACTCTGCTGGTGCTGTCCAAGCCGTTGATGATGAGACTCCTCCATCTGGGCAGCCACCGCTAAACCAAGGAGCCCACGCTGTGCGAACTCAATGAAGCCAGCGTTGCCGCACCGGCCAGCTTCATGGACAAGGATGCCGACAACAGACGGGTCGAATATCCGTGATATCGTATTAAATAGGCGGGGCAGACCACGCCTAAGCGCCCGCTCCTTCCAGTAGGCGTACAGCAGCCGCGCCAGTAATTTAACACGCATGCGGCACAGAATTTCGGTAACGTTGATGAGCATCAGCTGCCTATCAGCTGCGCGGGCGGGTAGCACGAAGAAAGCCAGCTGCGTCTCCAGTACCCACTCGTCGTCCCTGCCCAGCTTCTTTTGGATATGCGAGATGTACTGCAGCACAAAGTACGGACTAACGTGCCGGTGCTCTGGGTTCATTATGTACGGCAGAATGCATTCCTCAGTTTTATTATTTATGAAGACGATCTTGTCCAGCGCTTCCACGGCCTTGATATTGGCCTGAGTTGTTAAGATCAGAAGTACAACAGCCCTGAGCCTGTACTGGGCTATCTGCTTCGCCTCCGCAGCCTTTTCGAGTTCGTTGATCAGGCTCACAACGTAATGGGTAAAAGCATCTGAGCCCTTGTTCATCTCGTCGCACCAAGCTTTCAGAATCGCTTCATAACGGGCCTGCACAGCCTGTATGTCATTCTTTTGATCCCTGAATAGATAATCAATAGCGTCGTACGAATACACATAGTCCTTGTACATACCAAGAAACTCGCCGGGGGTGAGCTTAAGCTGCTGGTAGATATTAATCTGCAAAAAATCGATCCATTCCTGGGCCTCGCGCGGCAGCGCTTCGCCGTGGGGAACGATGAGCCCAGCCTCTAGCCCGCTGCTTTTTACCTCAGTGGTAGTCACAACGCGGACAATGCTTGCAAGCAGCTTGAGATCCGAAAGGCCTTTTTTCTGCTTTAGCAACTCTGTTATGAGGCGCTCACGACAACCGGTGCTTAGTACACATTTTGTGATTCTGTGCGCCATGTTCGGTATAATGCGGTCCGTCTTATATTCCCTTGAATCGCCATCCGCATAGCCCTGCTCATTGCGCAGTATCTTAAGTGCGCGCTCGTTCACAACAATTATCGATTCTCTATTATTTCTCCGCGCATTCACAAAAAATCTCTTAAGAGGACTGATCCGGTCAAGCACTTTGCCTGCTTCGTGACGTATTTCATAACTACTCAACGCCGCAGGTGCACGCTCGGAAGCAAGCGCTGCTAGCTCCGCCGCACTGCGCGCCTTTTTAGCGGTGCCATCATCCTCTGCTGCATCGTGCCTCTTCCTATTCTGCCCGGTGCGGGGCTCATCCCGTGTGCCTAGTGCGAGCGATGGGCTGCGTTTGCCCTTCCCATCCAGCAGACCGGCTCTATCGGGATCGTTATCTGCGAGCTCCATGACCTCGTTGATAGTGCGAGGGTCCACCATCTCGGAAATGAACTGCACCAGCTCCGGTACTATCGCCCTCAGCTCCTGATCGTCGAAGCACGTGCACAGCATGTAGTGGAAATGCTCCGCCGGCGCGTCCTTCCTTACGCTCGTCATGTGCGGCTCTCTGAAGAAATCGAGCAGGCGCTTCTTCACCCAAGCACTACTCTCTTTGAGCCACACTCGGTTGCGGGTCAAGAAATTAACCACGAAATGGAGGCTTACGTTTTTATCCCCACCGCCCGTTATGTGCTGCAGAACCCTGTCTTTTGTGATTCCATCATATTTTAAGAAGTCCACCATTGAAGCGGCCCCGTATTCTGCCTTGGAGGTTAGGTGCCTGAGCAGAATCTCTGTGAAATCAAACTTATCTATCTTGTAGGCAGATATGGTATCTTTAAGATAAGTGAGAAAGGCCCGCACCGGCCAAGAGATGGCGTTATATCCATTTGCCACGCTGGGAAGCCCGGTATCGATTATGTCGCAGTATATCCTGCGCACGCCTTCTTCTTTGCCCTCTCTGTACAACCAGAATAGATACAGCATTAGATCGTACCTTCCGTGCGGATTGATCCGCATACACTTGATTTGATATTCTTTAAATGGGAGTGCGCACTGTCTATCAATGAAGTCGTCTAGGTGCTTGATAATTCCATCCATCTGTGTGCACAGCTGCTCGTTAGCGGCAGAAACGCGCTGAGTGCTTTTCCTCAGGATTCCAAGTTTTAAGCGGATGGCATTCGCGATCATAGCGCGTTCATAAATCAGCGTCTTCCCCACAATCTTCGTGTTAATAAACGTGATAGGATCGGCATCCTCGAATATACTGGCCACTAGCACCTCTATCAGCTCCGGGGCCATATACTTCCTTGCAGAATCAGTGATCTTCCCGGTGCGTTCGCACAGTGCATTGAGGAAAGTCTTTTCATTACTGTTCACCTCACTAGCAACCTCTTTGAACGGGCTTATATTTCTCATTGATAACTCATTTCTCTTATAAGCCCTTTTGGGTTTCGTAGACGCTTCCACAAATAGTGTAGCGACTGCAGTACCGAGCGCCAGAGCTCTAACTGCTACCATTAACAAGGGCGCAAAATTTTTGCAAAAATACTGCAGTATCCAAAAGGCGTAATAAGGGACGGACATAATGTACCTTGACATTCACTATCTCGATAATTAGCCCTATGTCTGACTATGTCCTCCAAGGTTTCATAGAATTCGGGCAGCCTTCAGGGCCTGCGTAAATGCGACTCTTTTGTATGTGACACTGCAGGGTAACCATGCGATTTAATAAATTCTGGACCAAACGTCTGTACGTGCCGCTGATCAGATCAAACCCCATGAAACCAGTGGGCGCACGATCTTATATTGCACTGGGCTCCTGACCACCATCCTCATCCTGTCCGCTCCGCTGGCATTGCTCGCCCGCCTGAGCAGTCACTGGTGAATCGAGGAACCCACGCTGCGCGGCCTCAACGAAATCAGCATCACCGCACTGCCCTGCTTCATTAACAAGAAAAAGGACAACAAACGGATCGAATGTCCGTGATAGCACGCTGAATAAGCGGGGCAAGCCGCTTCTTAGCGGCAGCTCCTTCCAGTAGGCATACAGCAGCCGCGCCAGTAATTTAACACGCATGCGGCACAGAATTTCGGTACCGTTGACGAGCATCAGCTGCCTATCAGCTGCGCGGGCGAGTAGCGCGAAGAAAGCCAGCTGCGTCTCCAGCACCCACTCGTCGTCCCTGCCCAACCTCCTTTGAATGTGCGAGATGTACTGCAGCACAAAATTCGGGCTGATGTGCCGGTGCTCTGGGTTCATTATGTATACCAAGATACACTTCTCGATCTCATTAGAATGAAACTCAATCCTGTCCAGCGCTTCCACGACCTTGATATTGGCCTGGGTTGTTAAGATCCGAAGCACGACGTCTCTAAATTTGTACTGGGCCATCTCCTTCGCGCACAGATCTTTTTCAAGTTCGCTGATCAGGCTCACAAGGAAATAAGTGAATGCATTTGAGCCCCTGTTCATCTCGTCGCACCAGGCCTTCAAGAGCCCTTCAAAAGTAGCCTGCACAGCCTGTATGCCACTATCTTTATCTTTGAATAGGTATTCAACGATATCGCACAGATACCCTTGGGTGTTGAGCTTAGCAAGAAACTCGCTAGGCGAGAGCCTAAGCTGCTCGTCGATTCTTACCTGCAATATCCCAATCGCTTCTTGAGCCTCGCAGGGCAGCTCTTCGCCATGCGGGACGATAAGCTCTACCTCTAGCCTGCTGGTTTTTACCTCAGTCGTAGTCACAACGCGGATAATGCCTGCAAGCAGCTTGAGACTCGAAAGCCCTATTTTCTCTTTTAGCAACTCGTTTATACGGCTCTCGGGGCTACCGGCGCTCAGTACACATTTTGTGATTCTGTGCATCATGTTTGGTATTATGTAGTCGCCCTTGTATTTCCATGAATCAGCATTCACAAAACTCCGCTCACTGCGCAGTATGCGATGCGCGCGATCGTTTAAAACATCGATCACTCCTCTATAGGCTTTCCTAGCACGTTGAAAAAACTTCGTATTAGGACTGATCTGGTCGAGTGCTTTGCCTGTTTCGCAACGCATTTCAAACATACTAAACGCCGCAGATGTGCGTACAGGAGCAAGCACTGCTAGCTCTGCAGCACTGCGCGCCTTTTTAGCGGTGCCATCATCCTCTGCTGTATCGTGCCTCTTTCTACCCTGCTCAGCGCGGGGTTGTTCCGACATGCCCAGTGCAAGCGGCGAAATGTGTTTTTTTACCTCATCCAGCAAACCGGTTATATAGGGATCGTTCTCTGCAAGCTCCATGACCACGTTGAAAGTGCGAGGGTCTACCAGCTCAGACACAAACTGCGCCAGCTCCGGCACTATCGGCCTCAGCCCCCGGTCGTCGAAGCACGTGCACAGCATGTAGTGGAAATGCTCAGCCGGCGCGTCCTTCCTCACGCTCGTCATGTGCGGCTCTCTGAAGAAATCGAGCAGACGCTCCTTCACCCATGTGCAGCTCTCGTTGAGCAATAACCGGTTACGGGTCAAGAAGTTAACCACGAAACGAAGGCTCACGTCTTTATCCCCGCCGCTGGTTATGTATTGCAGAACGCTGTCCTTTGTGATTCCATCCCATCCCAAATGATCCACCATCGGGACGGCCTCGTAATCCGCCTTGGAGGTTAGGTGCTTGAGCAGCATCTTCGTGAAATCAAACTTGTCTATCTTGTAGACGGATATGATGTCTTTAAGATAAGTAAGAAATGCTCGTACCGACATAGGAATGGCACCATATCCATTTTCAGCGCAGGGAAGCCCGGTATCGATTATATCACAGAACTTCTTGCGCACGCCTTCCTCTTTGCCTTCTGTATACGCACTGAACAAATACAGTACTAGATCGTACCTCCCATGAGGACTAGTCCGTACAGACTCGGTGTAGAATTCATGGAATGAGGACTTGCATTTTTCGCTGTAAAGTTCATCCAGCTTCTTGAGAGTGCTGTCCATCCGCGCACACAGCTTATCATTGGCGGCACCGGCGTACTGAGTGCTGTCCCTCAGAATGCTAAGCTTTAAGCGGATAGCATTTGCGATCATAGCGCGCTCAAAAATCACTGTCTTCACCGCAATCTTCTCGTTAATGAACGTGATAGGATCAGCATCCTCGAATATAGCGGCCAGTAGCATCTCTAACAGCGCAGGGACCCTGTGTTGCTTGGCAGACCCGGGAATTTTCCCGGTGCGCTCACACAGTGCATTGAGGATAGCTTTTTCATGATTGTTGCGCTCATTAGCGACATCTTTGAACGGGGTTACATTTCTTAGCAATAACCTAGCTCGTCTATCAGTTTTTTGGGGTTTCGTCGATGCCTCTAAAAATAGTGCAACAAATGCAGTGCCGAACGCTAGAGCTCTAACTGCCACCATAACAGGGCACAAAATTTTTGCAAAAATAGTGCATGCGTTATCTAAAAGGAGCAGTCGAAAACAGGCAAAGGGAACTCTCATTGGCGATGGCCCATATACGCTGCGGAGGACCCTATGATTATATGCTGCGCTGCTATATGGAATAAGCTATGGATCATACGTGTGTATGCGGTCACTAAATTATAGTAGTAGGTATCGCTAAAGCGAACTCGAGGCTGAGCTGATCTAGAAGACTCTTTGCAAACTCACTTCGTGATACGTTTTAGCATCTCTCCCTTGCTTGATGCCTGCTCATTGCAAGTTTTTTGCAATGATATTTAATAAATAATGCATACGCCCCACGTTTATACTCATATAACTATTTAATGATGCTTAGACACTTGCAATGCTATCAAGTGCGCGCCGTGCCCTGGTACCGCTCCCAGTTGAGACGGCCAATGTACTCGGTGAAGGCGTTCTCGCCGGAGTGTGTCATCATCGCCCTGTGCAGGTCCTCGACGATCTCCCTGGTCCGCCGCATGTACGCGGCCGCGTCCACCGACTCCCGGTGCTCGATCTGCACGTACTCCATCACCAGATCGAAGAGCCGCGTCCAGTGCACGAACACCTCAGCGCAGGTCAGCGAATACACCTCGAGCAGCCGCGCTACCACGCGGTGCAGCTGGGCCACCAGAGCCTGCAGATCATCCGTTGCGGCCGGCAGCGCGTGCCCGCCCTGCCTCTCCCGCTCAAAGATATCGATGTCCTTGATCTTGAGCAGCAGCGCATACACGATCTGCAGGAAGGCGTGGCGCGGCGACCGCTCCATGTAGAACATGCTTGCGCTCACCAGGAAGAGGAATCTGTTGAGGATCTTGAGTTCAGCGGCGGTCTTCTCCGAAATGAAGTGCCCCAGATAGCTGCTCGAGCAGGCAAGCGTGAAGCGCTGCAGCACGGTCAGATTCGGGTTGGCGGGCGGCGCCGGCTGCGCCTCGAGCAGGCGCAGAATGTACTGCGGCAGCGAAACGGTGCTGAGCCGGCACGCTATCGGGTACGCGCGTCCCTTCCCGCTGTCGTACAGCGCGTCCATCGTCCTGGTCAGGCCGCGCTTGTTATCGCTGATAAACGCGTTTATTTTGGCGATCGCGTCCGAGTCCGTTTCTAGCATCTCGCGCTCGAACTGCGAGAGTATCTCCAGGTAGAACGAGTAGTTCTGCACAAGCATGATTTCGTAGATCATCGCGATGTCCTCCTTCAGGTCCTGCAGGATCAGCGAGTTGAGGATGCCCTTGAGTTTGAGCTGGCGCTCCAGCACGGAATCGCCGTACCGGAAGGGCGGGAGCTGTTGGAAAGGGAGCTTGGCAGAGGCTGCCAGTTCAGCCATGGGCGGATCGACAAAGGTGCGGTCTGTGAGCGGGTCTGCAGCCATGGCCGATGCACCTCCATCCGCAGTGCCATCCGCCACCGCCTCTGCGCCGAACACAGTCCTGATGAAATGCACGATCTTCCCGGACTCGAGCACCGCGCGCTTGGCCTCGCCCTTGAACTGCTTGCCCTTCAGCGCAAACATATCGCTCCACATGCAGAGCCCGAACCCGTCGACGGAGCGCACCTCGACGAGCGCGGTCGGGTCGGCGTCGTTCATCCAGGCCTCCACGCTGCTCGAGAACTCATCGGCCACGCGCTGCTCGAGGAACGCCCTCATCTCGGCGGAGCGGATGTTCAGGCTCTCGAAGTTGACGGTTAGATCGCTGCTGTTGCTGAGGAGCGGCAGCAGCGATGGGCGCCGCGTGCTGCGCGTGTACGCGGCGTCGCCCAGCGCCGCATTCCACTCGAAGCTGCGGCTCTCGATCATGCCCGCGATGTCCTGGAAGAGCGCCTGGTACGCCGCGAGCGCAACGTAGAGCTCCTCGACGGACTGCACGGTGTCGCGCAGCCTGCAGAGATCTACGAGGTACTTCGCAATGAAGCCGGAGAACGCCGGGTGGCGCGAGGCCTGGAGAAACCGCAGTATAAGAAGGCGGAAAGGCTCGAAGAGCGTGGAGTACTGCTCGGCGATGTACAGCTCCAAATGCGCCGCCGCGTGGCTCTGGTAGTGCACGGAGTCCGTCTCAAAGCCTGAGAGCGCAAAGAAAAGCTCGCCGAGGGCCTGCTTGGCGTGGAGCTGCGGCATGGATTCCATGGGCTCGGAAACGCGGGATGTGTTGTCAGGGAGCCCGGGTGGCAAAGAAACATGGCGGAGTGTCTGCAGAGCGCGTTTTCATATTAAAAAATACAAAATGTGGACTCTATAGGCTATGGCATATCAGGCGACTGCTTTATCATTTTATTGCTGGTTCTGTGTTTCCTTGTCAGGTGCAAAGTAACAGACATGTACAGCGGCGAGTTTATAGACTCTAACTTGTTTGGTGCATGTGATTGATAATAGTCAGTGCTGTAATTGCATTTAATATTATGTACCTTGCAAGTCTAACTATCATACAATGCGCATACTTGCACCTAATAGTGTAAAAGGAATGATACAATCAGAAGTATTTATCTGCAAGCAGGGCGCAGAATTGTCGATGCGGTATCTGCTGCAGCCCATTGAGTCGCGCGCGGCGGAAGCAGCAGCTAAAAATTTGGCCCATGGACGAGAAGAGCTTCGAGGCCTGCAGCGACAGCCTGATCAAGGCGATGGACGCTATCGACCGGATCCTGGCGAACATCGAGGACGACAACGGGCAGGAGGTTGAGGATCTGAAGCAGCACCTTAAGACTATCTACGATAGGGTGGGCGCGCAGCCGTAGACTGCAATCATGAAAGGCTTATAATGCAAACAAATCTCATAGAGGTGTAGTTGCTCGTCATCCGTGCCGCACCCCTCAGTAGCTGATTTTAGCTGTAAAAATTCTGCAAACCGTTCGCGTCCATGCCGTCGCGCCGTCGCACGCGCTGTACAATAAATATGATAGTCCGCTTGCATCTGCCATACTCTTAAGCGCCTGCGCAGCGCCGCCCGCGCCGCTGAGCAAATTTTGTCGCTGAAAATTTTGGTGGGCAAAATTTTTTAATTCTTGGCAGCCCATCATGAAGGTCCTTGTGTACTACCCAGCCAACGGAACGAACAAGACCGTGGAGGTGTCTCTGAAGGACGAGCAGAAGATCTACGGGAAGAACCTCGGCGACCAGTTCGACGGCGAGCTCATCGGCGCCGACTTCAAGGGCTGCGTCATGGAGCTCAGAGGCGGCAACGACTACCAGGGCGTGTGCATGGCCCCCAACAAGCAGACTGTGAAGCGCATCCGCGTCCTGCTCTCCAAGGGCGACGTCGGCTACCGCGCCCGCCAGTCCCACATCAGGAAGAGGAAGACCGTCCGCGGCTCCACCGTCTCCAACTGCATCCAGGTCATCTCCGTGGTCGTCGTGCGCGTGCCCGAGGGCACCGTGATCGAGGGCCTCACCGACGTCGAGGTCGACAAGACCCACGCCCCCAAGAAGGCCTCCAAGCTCCGCGCGCTGTTCAACATCCCCGAGGGCGAGGACATCAACGAGTTCGTTGCCAAGCTCTACGCCGAGACCAACCCCGGCGTTGCGCCGCCCAAGTTCAAGGTCACCGGCGTTGTCAGCGCCGCCGAGAAGGCCAAGCGCGCACAGAAGCTCGCGGCGAGGCAGGCCAGGACGGAGAAGCTCCTCAAGGAGAAGAAGGAGTACGAGGTCAAGTATGGAGTCACTCTTTAATATTAAATAATCGTTCTCTAGCGTATTTTTCTGCGTTGTGTCGGGGCTGGCGGTGTCAAATGGAGAGGGTTGCAAAGTTTTCACAGAGCGTTCTGTTACAACAGTTGAACCAATCACTGGGTTTTGCTGTGGTAAGTTTTCATATTGCAAATATTCATCCAGTTAAGCTGCAAAGCAGCATCGAGAACTAACAGATACCAGCAATAGTAAAGCATTTCCTATTTATTTACCACTGGCAATCACTTCAGCAGCTGCAGCTCGCTGAACTCCGCCTGCTCGATCTCGTTCTCAAACGCAAGCGCGAGCGAGCTGGCCGCCCTCGTCACAAAATCGCCGATGGTTTCGAACGGCCGCGCGGCCGGCGCAGCGTCGAGAAGCGCCCTGATGGTGTCGCGCTGCGCATTCGGGATGCACAGGTCGCTGGCGAGGTACCGGCCGATGCGGTCGAGGTGCTTGCCCTTCAGCCACTCGATGTAGAAGAGCGGGCGGGCGGCGGTATCGGCCGTGAGCTGCGCGCTGGTCGTGCTCAGCCTGCGGGAGCGCTGCCAGCAGCTGTGCACCAACTCGCTCGCGCCGCACAGGTAGCAGAAGCTGAACGGCACCGACTCCTTGATGTCGAACCGTATGAAGCATTTCTTGGCGAGGAGCTGCGCCTCCGAGCCCTCGGCCAGGGCGAGCTGCTTCGGGAGCCGGGCTGCGGTCCACTTCACGCCCGACAGATCGACCCCGGTCCCAGGGCCATCGGCCTCGTGCAGTCGGTGCAGGACCTGGCGGGCGCGCAGGCGCTCCAGGTGGAAGAGGAGGCAGTTGTTATTGTGGCGCATGTGCTCGGTGAGCGGGTCGTCGTCGCGGCGCCAGTCCTGCATCTTCTTGTCGCAGTAGACGCACACGGTCGTCAGTGCCTCGCCGTCCCCATCGCCAGCGAGCGCGTGCTGGCCGATCAGCGCGAGCTTTTTAGCCAGCGTCTCCCTCAGCTCCGCCGGCCAGCTCCTGAAAGAAGCCAGGCGCGCCTCGTACGAAAGCATTGGGGCTAAAAAATATTCACATGTGCATCTGCGCCAGTGGTAATTTAAAAAAGTTCGCTACGAGTGGTACGCTGTGTTATGGACATTGTTCACTCCGCTCGCAAGCTGAACAATCAGGCAGTGTTTTCACTTCTGCCCAGGCGGTCGCATTGCCTCTACCGCCGGTCCACCAGATAAAAACTTAGAAATCGCGCTACAACAGTAATTTACTCACTTCTTCAGCCTGCCTATCAAGCTCTCCGTCGACGGATCCACCCCGCCCTTGCCCTCGGTCATGTACGCGTAGAGCTCGAGCGCGATGTCCTTGCCGAGCTGCACGCCAAACTGGTCGAACGAGTTGATGCCGAAGTACACGCCCTCGACGAAGATCTTGTGCTCGTACACGGCGATTATCGCGCCCAGCACCTCGGGCGTTAGCATCGAGTAGAGAATGGTGACGGAGGGCTTGTCGCCGCGCTCGCGCTTGTGCGCCTCAGCGGACTCGCGCCCCACCATCAGACTGCGGCTCTGCGAGAAGCAGTTGGCCGCAAGCATCGCGTGGTGCTGCGCCACGGCCTTGCGCAGCTCTGCGCCCATATCGCTGCCCCGTGAATAGAGGCTGCTTACCGGCAGGAGGAATTCTGTGAGGATGCTCTGCTCGCCCTGGTGCAGCAGCTGGAAGAAGGAGTGCTGCACATCCGTGCCGGTGCCGCCCCAGATGATCATCTGCCCGCTGCCCTCCTTGCCGTTGGACTCCATCTCTGCCTGCTGCAGGTACTTGTACAGCAGCCCGAGGTAGCTGTCGTACGGCACGATGCACTTGTTGTTGTAGCCCTTCTCGATGTAGTACAGCTCGTTGATGGCCAGGCGCACCGGGATCGAGTCGGCCCTGTTCTTGCGGAACTCCTCGTCCGCAGCGGAGGCGCCGCGCAGCAGCCGCACGTAGTTTCCGAATCCGATGTGCAGCGCGATGGAAAGGCCAGCAGCGGACCAGAGCGAGTACCGCCCGCCCACGAAGTCCCACATGTCGAACACGCGCGCAATGCCCTGCCGCTGCGCCTCCTCCCGGTTGGCCGTGACCGCTACGAAGTGCCTGCTGCGGAATTCCTCCAGGATGCCGCCGGACGCATCGCCGAGCTTCTCGCTGCTGTAGAGCCTGACCAGGCCGAGGTTCTCCATCGTCTCGGCCGTCGTGAATGTCTTGCTGACCACGATGAAGAGCGTGCAAGCGACGTCGATCTTTCTGAGCACCCGCAGCGCATCGCTGCTGTCCACGTTCGATATGAAATGCACTGCAGGGCCCTCGCCGTAGACGCCGAGCGCGTCGGTCACGAGCCGCGGCCCGAGGTCGCTGCCGCCTATGCCGATGCTTACAATCGTGTCGATGGGGCGGCCCGTCACGCCCTGCATGCTCTTAATCTCCTCGCAGAAGTCGTGGATCTTCACCAGCTCGTTGAATATCTTTGTCCTGTTCTCTTCGAGCGTCTCTGCCTCGTCGCCCGTCTTCTGCCGCTTGGTTTGCTCATCGGCGCCCGCATCCTTCTTGCTGTCGCGCATATGCGCCTCGATGCGGTCGAGGATCCCCTTCTCGCGGAGCATGTAGTGCAGCACCGGCCTTTTCTCGGTGTAGTTCACGGGCTTGCCGCGCCACATGTCCTCGGTGCGCTGCCCGAGTCCGCGCTGCTCCAGCTCGGCCCCGATCCTTGAAACATCCGCGCTGGTCAGGTGTGTCTTGCTCATGTCGTAGAACAGGTAATCTGACTCGGTAATGGCGAGCTGCGCCGTAAATTGCGCCACTCTCGCCTTGTCCAGGTGCGCTGAGATGCGCGGGCTGTCTCCACCGGCCATGGGCAGCCGCGCACCACGCCATTTATTGCAAAGTTGACCAAACAAAACACGTATTGTAAAACTAAAAAGGCATGCTTGCATCAACCATTGTTATCAATTTTGCATGTCTTTCGCATACTACCGATAGAGTGGTCCAAAGAAAGCTGATACTTTGTACGATACATTTAATTTTGCAGAATTGATTTAGAGTGTGGGCGTTACAGCGAAGGTGCAGACTCTATAGCAGCTGCCTGGGATAGATCGAGACTAGCGCTGCAAATACGCTCTACCTCAGTGCCTGCGTACCAATAGTCCGGCACCCAGCGTATCTAATTTTTGAACAGCCCGTTGATGTGGAACTGGCTGTCCTTCTTTTTAACAACCCCGGCAAACACCAGGCTCTTGAGCGTCTTCTCCACGTTTTGCGCGTCGCCGACTTCCTGCAGCTCTGCCAGTTTGAGCGGCTTTTCCAGCAGCCTGCTGACGATGCTGTGGCAGAGCAGCTCCGGCGAGCGGTAGACCGCGGGCCTGAGCAGGCTGGTCTTAATCGAGTCCACGATGTTGGGAAAGAAGCTGATCCTGACGCCTAGCTCTGCGGCGGGGTCATTTAACATCGCTCTACCAATTTTCTCGTTCCGTAACTCTGCCTCGATCTCGCAATAGCGCGCCATCGACTCTTCGAGGGTGCGGCTGGCGCCACGCGCAGGTTTGCCCCTTCGCTTCTGCTTTGCTGCGGCCTTCGGCTTGCCGCTCTCTTTGTAGAGCACCGTCTCCACGTTCCGGAAGAGCTTGAACACGCTGAAGAAGTGCTCCAGGTTCTTCACGCAGAACAGGGCGTCGCGGTCCTCAAGGTAGAGCTGCTTGAACGCCTTCAGCGTATTTTTGCCGGAGGTGAAGAGCAGCTGGTACTCCTCGTCGCTGCGCAGCGCTGGGTGCGGGCCGTCGTCGTGGATCGGCACGCGGCCGGGCACGAGCGCGCTGGCGATGAAAATTTTCATGGGCTCAGCACCGCGCGCGCTGATCTCTGTCCGCACGTCGCTTCTACAAAAAAATCTTTGCATTGCATATGCGCAGAGCCGCACCGAGGCCCGCTTCCGCGGCCGCGGGCCAGAAAAACTGTTATCCCGCCCATCGCCCGTCCGGCACCGGCACCGTGCAGTTTCTCTTAATCAAAAATTTTTGGAAAATTTTACCCACATGGCTTTGGGTATTTCGAGCTTCAAACGCACCAAGAAGAACGTCGAGACGGTCGATCCTGCCGTCCGCGAGCAGAAGATCCAGACCAAGATCTACAAGTTCGCCAACGCCATCAAGATCCCGGCCCCCGTGAACCAGTTCAAGACCACGCTCGAGAAGACCGACGAGGACCGCGTCATGGACCTCTTCGCGAAGTACCGGCCCGAGACCCGCGAGGAGAAGATGAACAGACTCGCGTCGGCCGACCCGCGCGCCGGGCCCAAGCCTGTCCTCATCAAGTTCGGCATGAAGCACATCGTCGATCTCATCGAGCGCCAGAAGCTGAAGCTCGTGCTGATCGCCGCGGACGTGACCCCGATCACGATCGTGCTTGCGCTGCCCACGCTCTGCAAGAAGATGGGCGTCGCCTACGCCATCGTGCCCAGCCGCGAGAGGCTCGGCGGGCTTGTCCACCTCAAGAGCGCGGCGGCCGTCGGCCTCGAGGAGGTCAGGGGCGAGGACCAGGCTGCGTTCGCCGACATCACCAGGATGTGCAACGCCGTCTTCGCCGACCAGTACGAGAAGCACATGACCGTCGTTGGCGGCGGCAGAATCAACCTGAAGGATTCTGAGTGCCTGAAGAAAGAGACTTTTACAAATTAAAGTTACTATCTAATTGGATGTGCCAAAGTGCTGTTGTTGTATGGTATGTAGCATTTTGCTCGCATTGTTTAGATTGTGCTGCTTTGATGCTGAACGGGTGTTGCAGCGTGCATATTATAGATTAAATTTGTGCTGGGCTCGCTAAACTATTCGTATATTATGTACCAGCTCGATAAGCACCGCCTGCTTGAGATGCGGAAGTATCAGCGTATTTTTGCACTACCACACTCCCATCACCTTTGGGATCCACGCATCAAGATTTTGGAAACAGAACTTTTAAGGAGCTATTACAGAAGCACTGCTGCATACACTACCCGTATACAGTGGCTAGCACGATTCTACGCCGCTTCGAAGGCCATCCTTGCTATTGCTCTGGAGCGTGCACAACTCTTTCAGTGTTTACCTGAGACACAATTTCCTGGCCCTGTCAATGATGCTCGGCATTTTACAGATGCCAGCATTTGCCTCTGCTGCGTCCCCCGCAGCGGCCGAGTGTAGAAATCCGCAACCACCAGCTGTGTACGACTCGATCCTGCGGGACATCAGCCCGATCAAGGATTTAATCGTAGGATTCAACGCGTGTGATAGGAATACGCTTTTGAATATGTACACCCGCTTTCAGGACTTCAAAAGGCCCTCCGAGCCCAATTTGGGCGCATACTGCAAGGATTATATGGTCAAAGAGCTTGTGCTGAATACTCTCAGAAGCAAAACGCCCTTCCACGACATCGAGCAAACCCAGGGCCTTGCGAAGTACTATGTTATTGCGGAAAGCATCCGCCTGGTGTGCAAAGAGCGGAGCAGCGAAGTCTACATCGACCTTGCTGCGGGCGACGAAGCCCACCTGCTCAACGGAGTAGACGAGTTGCTCGGTGAGCTTGACGCGCTAAAACTGTCGAGATGCGCCTGCGCCCCCAGAGACTTTCTCAATACGAAGGGAAGATCCCCGACTGCCTACGACATAATAGTGTACGTGCTTAGCGAGCGCCACAAGGGCGCAGAGGCGGTGCGCGAAAGATTTTACGAGCTGCTCAAAGCGGTCTACGAATCCCAGTACTCTAGGTGCTATATCAATGCTCAAAAGTTCATATTGGCGATTAACGAGCTTGAAAAGACCAGCGCCATCGCAGGCCTGGAGCTGTACAACTTCGGCGATATTGTGCTTGAATTTTTCACGTCCAAGAGCGACCGCGCTGCGTTTGATATGCTGGACGATATCGAGCTCAAACGCGGCACTGCGCCCCGGGTTATCGAGTACATCTCGAGCGGCAGGCATGCGCGGGTGAGCCCCTACTTCGTACTCCACTATATTCCGCATATTCAGAACAAGCTGAGGGAGCGTTACGACTGGAAGGTGAAGAGGCTGTTGGAGTACTTCTTGGAGCCACTCATCACAGATGTAAGGCTGATGGTGCTCTATGAAAGCCCCGCGATACTCAAATACATGTCCACCGGTCTGCTGGCCCACCTTCTGCTGACCGGCTTTGCGTGCACCGACTTCAAGATCGACGTGCCGCGCCTCGCCGGCCTAATCGCCCAGGAAGTCGAGCAGCCCAGGCTTATTTACATTTTATTGGTGGTGAAGGAGAGGGGCGAGCCTGGCCATTTGGATGCACTGCTGTCCCACTTCCCTGCGGAGGTGCGAGTTGCATGGGAGGAGAACCGCGTTTGGTGTTCTGCGTATGATAGCTCTGCCGTATCTAAAAGCGCTCAATGAATTGTTCATCTGTATCATTCTTCGTGGAAGTAGCTTATTACGCTTCGTGTGCTCATTTAGCGTTACTTTTTGGTAGCACGCAGCCATTTTCTAATAGGCCTATAGCGTGCCAGCACATTCAAGACAACAGCAATACGATCCTGATAATTTAATCACTTGGCTAGCAGATGAACCCGGTGTACACGCAGAGGTGGCCTCTGAGGTGCTCGAGCGCGATGAAGTCGACGCCCACGCCCGCCGCGAACTCCGCATCCATGAGGACTCCGCTGCGGCCGCCGCTTTCGAACGCGAACGCGCCCCTGCAGAAGTCGCGGTGGCCAATGGCCGGCCCGTCGGGGATGAAGACGAACGGGAGCGGCGCCTTTTTGAGCAGCGCGAAGAACTGGGAGGGATCCGCCGGGTGCTTGAGGGCGATGTCCTCGTGGTCCAGCACCCCCAGTGCGTGCCCGCTTCTCCCCTGCACTCTGATCCGCGAGCACGCGCTGAGCACCGTATTTTTGTAGTACGTGTACATGTACATCTCGTGCATCTGCTCGTGGTAGAGGAGCCGCGACTCGGGGCTGGCGCTGATCTGCTTGTGGTGCCGCATCATCAGCCGGGGAAAGGCCTCCTCCGGCGTGGTGTTTCTGAGCAGCAGCGCTTCCAGTGCATCGGCGTCCATCGTGGGGGTCGAAAAGGGCCGCTACAGATGACGAGTTGCAACTGAATTTGGAACCGTTATTCTAAGCCTAGCACTGTATGTATTTTTTATCATTACCAAAACTCCCCATTTGCAATCACGGCCGCCCCAACTCCTGCTTGGTGCTTCTTTATTTCTTTTCCTACCACCCCCATGTTCCTGTTTTCAAAGCACGAGGTGGACGCCCTCCGGCGCCTCGGCATCAGACAGCTCATCCAGCAGGGCGTGGCCGCCTGCTACTCCGTCATGCACACCTACATGATCTGGAAGGCGATCTGCCTCTTCCTCGGGAACGACAGCCCGATCGTCGTCGTGCTCAGCGAGTCGATGGAGCCGGGGTTCCAGCGCGGGGACATCCTCTTCCTCAAGCCGCAGGTGTACAAGACCGGCGACATCGTGGTCTACCAGGTCTACGAGAACGCGATCCCCATCGTGCACCGCGCCATCAAAATCACGGGCGAGAAGATGCTCACCAAGGGCGACAACAACGCGCGGGACGACATCGGCCTCTACAAGCGGAACCGCAAGTTCCTGCTCCCCGAGGAGACGCGCGCTGGCGTGTTCGGCTTCATCCCCTACTTCGGTCTGCCCACGATCTACATCAGTTCGGTGCCGGGTCTCAAGCCCGCCCTGCTCTGCTGCATCGGCCTGTCCGTGTTCTTCACGAGGGAGTAGCCGCGCCGAACGAATAAACATTGTTAAAGACTGTTGTATTCTGAATAAAACGGTATTGAGTTCTATACTCTGATAGACCGCTTAATACGCATTTATAAGGTTATAAGGTTAAAAATAAAATTGCGTGACTGATTCATTTTTTGCTGTTTCAATCGATACAACATTGCCAGCATACTGCTCGAACATTTAACAGCACTTTGAACTGTATCGCCTTCTTTTGCGACAGGAGCGTATGACCGATTGTAGGTTAGAACAATAAATAAACTAGCTCGTTAAAGCTGTAGACTAGTAGCATCATCATCATACTGCAGCTCTATGGATCCCATTAGTTGTTTATCGCATAGCATAGCTCAAACTAAGCATTTTAGTCTGCCGCCCAAGGGCCAAAACACCCCTTTATTTGTACTTCCGGCAATGAACTGACAAAGGCGCTGTTCGCCGAACAGCAGCAGAAACCACCGATCTCCCGCTTAACCCGCCCATTTACTTGCCCTGCGCGCTGCTCCGCAGCCCACACGAGACCAGCCCCTTTCCAGACCGCATGTGCGGGCGCCGAGCAGCTGCACAAAAATTTTGCCAAAAAATTTACCCACAATGGGTAAAATCCGCGGAAAGTCCATCAAAAGAGCCGCCAAGCTTGTCGTCGAGAAGTACTTCAGCCGCGTGAACGCGGATTTCGAGAACAACCTCTCGGTTGTGCGCGACGTCACCGTGACCCAGAGCAAGAAGGTCAGGAACCAGGTCGCCGGCTACATCACGCATCTGTACAAGCGCCTGCAGAAGGGCGAGGTCAAGGGCGTGTACATCAAGTCGTTCGAGCAGGAGAAGGAGCGCAAGGAGAGCCTCATTCCGTCTGTCGGCATCCTCGATGCCGAGCGGTACGTTGTTGATCCTGTCACCCACGCCATGATCAAGAAGTACGCCATTGCTGGCAACTACATTGTCGCTGGATCTGAGAACTCTCGTAATTAAATAGGCATTTTAGAGTTCACATGTGTTTTCTGTGTGTATGTATTTTCTCTGTGTCTGTTTGGGGCAGCTCTTGTGTTGTCTTAAAGGCACAAGCTGCTGCAGAATTTTTCAGTGCGGTTCCTCGATTTATTGCTGGTCTGTGTCTTGCAGCTTTGTCCACTGCTCCTGGGCCCAGCTGAGCCACTGTACTGGCAGCGCGCGGTTACAAGCAACGCCATGCGGCGTTTTACGCTGGCCAGCTAAGCACAGCCCCTGGCTAACGCGTAGATAGAACACCTCCAACAAACCAAACACTGCACTTTATTCAATTCTCCTGGAACTCGCGGCACACGTACAGAATGTCCTTGATGTCCTGCATGCTGCTGCTCGGCAGCTCCGTGCTCTCGCAGCTCCTTCCGATGTCCTTCGCAAGCGTCGCGTCCATCTTCTCCTTCATGCTGACGAGCAGCCGCTGCATCAGATCCTGCGCCTCCTCGGGCGCCTCCTTGAGCAGCCTGTGCAGCTCCCCGACGTCGCTCTTGACCAGCGCGTCCTCCACGTTCAGCAGGAAGCCCACGCAGCCCTCCTCCTTCAGCTCGCGCAGCGAGATCGCCTGGATCAACATGCGGTACTCGACCATCTGCCCGGCCGCGAGGTAGTAGAGCAGCGCGAGCACCTTCAGCCGCGTTGTGTTGTTGGTGGCGGGGCTGAGCCCCCTGTAGAGGCAGAACGACTGGATGAACATCTCGTACTCCCCGCTCTTCACGTAGCCGAGCAGCTCGGCCTCGATCTCCCCGATATTCCTCGACATGGCAGGGCTGTTCTGCCCCGCAAATATACAAGGCACGCAGACCGAGGGAGCAGTAATGAACAGGAAATGGTTGTTTAATGCAATGGGCTGTACAGCAGTTGCTCTAGCACATAACTGTAGGAGTAGAAAGCATGCAGATGCGCCCGTGCGGTCTATCTAAAAAATCTACAAGCACTAGGCGCCGTGCCTTTCCTTATCATATGAGCATATCGTACTTTACCATACATTCAAATTATATTGCAATCGGCAAGCAGCGCCCATTCATGACAGATAACCTGTCTCTAAAATACAGCACAAGATGGGTGGTAAATTAATTAGGGTTTATTCATTAAAAAGCGCAGTGGAATGCTGAACAGGCTGCTGTAGGTGCACTTCTTCTCATCGCGCTTGATGCCGAGGCCGGCCTCGATGGAGACGACCTTGTAGGCGGCCTCCTTGCAGCCAAGCGCCTCGGCAATGCTGTAGTACCACAGACAGAGCGGCAGATTGCGCCCCGTGCTGTCCTCGCTCTCCAGCACCCGCGCCACCAGCATCACCGCCTTCAGGTGGCCAGCGGCCGCGGCGGCCTCGGCCATGCGCAGGCCAATCGCCCGCAGGTCCGTGCCCGCGCTGTAGAACTTGTTCACGTTGAGCTGCAGCATCTCAGAGGCGAAGTAGATCTCGTTGTGGTCGAAAATGCTGTTGCGCGGCTCCTTGTAGCTCTGCGGGGCCGCGCCCTTGCCGCGGCCGCCCGCCAGATACATGCGGTTTGTGGCGCCGCCGTCCGCGGCCTGGCTCTCGAGCTCGTTGATGTTCTTCACCGCCGTCCGCGCGCTGGCCGCAATGGCCTCCATGCCGGCCGCGCCGAACGATCCGTAGTCGTCCGCGGCGCTCGCCAGCTTTATCAACACACACGCCAGCTTGTACCGCGCGTCCGTGTGCCCCTGCTCGGCCGCGGTCTTGCACCACAGGAAGGACTTCTCGAGGTCCTTCTCGGTGCTCTGCCCGGCCTCGTAGTCGAGCGACACCTGGTACTGGCAGCGCGTGCAGCCGAGCGTGGCGCCGCGCAGCAGCACCTTGAAGGAGTAGCGCGGGTCCGGCAGCAGCTGCACGCACTTCGAGCGGTATATCATGCCCAGGTCAAAGTACGGCAGCGAGTAGGCCGCGCCAGACCCGGCCACCGCCTGCTTCAGCGCGTGGAGCCCGAGGTCGAGGTCCTGGCCCACGAACGCGTTGCCCCACAGGAGAATCTGTGCGTAGCGGTGCGTGCCGCGCAGATGCCCGAGCTTGTAGCTGCAGCGGTAGAACTGGCTGGCCCGCTCCGCGTCCCGGGGCGTGCCCAGCCCGTGCTCGAGGCAGCGCGCGTAGTGGTACGTCCCGCTGGGGCAGCCCTCGCGCGCCGCCTGCTTGTACGCGTACACCGCCGCGCCGGCGTTCTGCGGCAGCCCGAGCAGCCCGAACTCGTAGCAGCGCCCGACGAGGCTCATCGCCGAGAGCCGGGGCGCACACGCAGCCGCGACCGGCATGCCGCCCGCGGTCTTCTTGGGTATCCGCCGCGTCCCGATCGTCGCCCGTATCCCCAGCCCAGAGCACAGCTCCAGCGCCTCGAGGATCCGGCCGCCGGCGTACTCGCCGCCCATGGCCGCCGCGA
Organism: Pancytospora philotis; assembly: GCA_023647555.1. Taxonomy (NCBI): domain Eukaryota; kingdom Fungi; phylum Microsporidia; genus Pancytospora; species Pancytospora philotis. The sequence continues at coordinate 109,587 of JALRLY010000271.1, forward strand.
TCAGCTGCCGCTTGGCCTTGGCGGTAAACCCGGAGATCTTCTCGGTGTAGCACGCGCATATTTCCTCGATGTACGTCTCGAGCAGCAGCACCACCCGCTCCTCGCTCTGCCCAGGCGCGCTGATGCGCGACTCCAGCAGCTGCCGCTGGCCCGCATTCTTCGCGAGGGCGGTCTGCGCGTCCTGCAGCAGCGTGTTCTGCGTGCGGCCCTTCTGCTTCCCGTCGCCCGCAGCGCCGCGGTCCACGACCGTTACGCTGCAACGTCGACTCTTCGGATGTGTCCCATCTCGTTGCTGCGCGGAGACGACTATCATCCTTAAGACCCCGAGGGGCGCCCACCTTATAGCGTGCCAACTGCCCAATCACCGCGCGCCGCTCGTAAAGGAGGGCATTTCCTCTCTCCGTGCCGTGTGCTGATTGGCCCTTGCGCAATCTGAAACACGGGCTCCCGGGTGGGAAGCGGGTGCAGGGGTCAGCAGGGGCATACCGAATGGCAGAATAAGACAACGCCGCATGCTGCTGCGGAGTTTCAATGCACCGCACTGCGCTTCCGCACGGATAAGCAAGCCTGCAGAGCAACAGCTTCTGACCGCCATTTGCTTTTCAGTTTCTTTTGTTATTTTTGATCTATTGGTCGCTGCAGCTGCGCCATTGGTCCAGTGCCAAACCCATCCCATCATCACGCTCATTGGCCAGCCCGCCCCTTATCGCTTTGCGAACAGTCGCTTGGAGACAGCGATGGCTAAGCCGCAATGCATGCACACTAGTTGGCACTATCCTCCATCCACTAAATACTTCTGCAAGAAGTCAATTAAATATTTATTAACTCACGCTACACCAGGACGAACCACCGGCGCTCTGCGGCTTGAACAGCCCGCGGTTATCGGCCTTAACCTTCTTGATCAGATCCTTGGTCAAGTAGCGGCCCAGGAGAGCCTTGACGACAGCCGGCGAGTAATCCACCTGGGGACCGCGGCCCGAAGCTAGCCCAAGTTTCTTAAAGGTGGGCACGAGTGCACCATCATCCGAACTACTGTGGCTGGAGCTGGCATTCTCAAATTTATCAAAAAAGCTATTAACGCTATCGTACACCTCGTCGATCTCCTCCTTCAGCTTATCAAGACGCTCGCCTACTTCGACGCGCAGCGCCTCCCCAAGCCCCTCTTCCGCAAGCTCTTCTCTGCTCCACACCAGCATTATGAACTCACGGTACGGATCGACGCCAAAGAGGCCCCCTATTTTCGGGCCCTTATGCAGTGTTAGCTTATGGTAGAAATCGCCAAAACAGACACACAGCTGCTGGTACAGATCAACGATGCGCTGCTGCGCGTCCCGGCACACGCTGTGCATCTCCTCGAGCTCGGTGCTTTCCCTACGAACTGCGCTGCTCGCCTGGCCCCCGAGCGAAGCATCACCATGCCTGAGACTCTGGTGCATAAACCCGCCAACCAAAACACTCGCAAGGTGCTCCAAATCCATGGCAACGCCGCAAATATCCTTGAACAGAATAAGCGGTGTGCGCGCAAACACATGCTGCACCGTCCTGGGGTAGCCGCCCAGCCGGCGCCCGGCGCCCCTGCCAACCTCCTTCAGATAATTCAGCAGCGCACTATCCAACTGATTGGCCTGCGATACGGACTCCTCGTCCACGGCCCCGATCTCGCACAGCGCCTCGTTGAGCTGCCGCTGAAGGTCCAGAATCAGATCGCAGGTCGAACTGTAGCCATCCAGCCCGCACAAAGGCTTCATCTTTCTCGTTCTTGCGTAGCAGTGGATGGCCTCGCACAGCAGCAGCTCCCCGATCGATCCGCGCGTTGTCCCGAGCCAAACGTGCCGCAGCAGTCGGACATAATGGAACCTCACCGAGCACTCATTGTTTCTCAGACTATCAGAGAAAACATGCCCATCCCTGCTGACAGTCACCGGCCTACCCCTATTTTGTACGTGCAGCTCATCACAATTGACCAAATGACGCCTCAGATTGGCCCAGCCCTCCTCCTCCGCATCCGGCGTCGCGTTGTACAGCTGCTGCATGCCGTAGTACATGAAATGGACGAGCTGCAGCCTATCCAGCAACTCCTTGTACTCCAGCAGCGCCTTCAGCTCAGGGGTCTCCGGAGGCGCGCGGGTGGCGCTAGCGTCGTCATCCTTGACGCGGCATTGAGACATCCTATCGCTGAACCAGTCGCTGGCCCTCCGGCAAGTCTCATATAGCGTCTGCTGGAAGCTCAGATCATCAATAGCAGCGTAAGGCTCGAAGCCGGCCCCGAGCTCGGGCATCACGAGGCCCATCTCCGCAGCAGCAGCCACGAGCTTAGCATGGGAAGAGCGCCAGAACGACCCAAGATTCAGCAACGGCACGCGGTAGTTAAAATCGTTTGTAAAGTATCCGCACCCCGGCTCACGCCTGCCTTCCTCGACCATATCATAAATAGAAGGGCGCCTGAAGCCCGGGTTGACGCTCCGCAGATGGGTCGTCTTCGCGAACTCGGGCGACTTGACGCATTTGTACAACGCCTCAAAGACCCTAATCACGAAGAAGGGGTTAAACAGCGATGCGTTATTAGTTCCGGCGCGGTACTCCGCACACACCTGACTGGATAACTCGCTAAAGGTGCATGAGTACGGCATATCATCCAATCCTGCCCTGCTCTTCCGATAAGGGGCGCCGCACAGCGCCTGCGCACCCATCATCAACGCCGCGAGCCTCATGCCCCCACGATTTTTTTTCCTTAAATAGCTTGAAATTTTTTAAAAATCAGCAAATTTCCCGCCATTTTTAGCTCGAATCACGCGCCTCAGCTGATTTGATCTGGGTGCTTTTGAGCGCTTTCTAGTATTGCAATCACTGATGGAAGTATGTGCTCAGGCTAATACGCGCAGTTAAGGATGGTAAGCTTGCAAGGCGCACAGCCAGGTTCTGAGCCAGGGACTTCATACGAGTGCAAGCTGGGGATCACTGCACTGCTTGCGGAGAAACTCTCAGCCCCACAACCCAGGCGTACTCCTCTATCCGCAGTCGCTATTGATGAAATATTAGAACGCAATCAAATGTACGAATATTTTATTATCTTGCGAAGTAAATTTGACACTAAATGATCATTTTTTGCCCGGATAGCACTCAGAACTAGCAGCGCATGGCCCAGGTGGGCGTACCTTCATAGTTCAGCTTACTAGAGTTGATTAGGTTCGCGAACCGCGCTTTCTGCGGAGACCCCTGACGAAGGGTGTGAGTCACTGGCCCCAAAAGGCCGGGTTACGGCCGGGCAGGTGCGCGGAGCGAATAATTATGAAAACTGTGCGCGACTCAAGTTGTTTCGGGCAATACAGACTATCGAGAACACACTGAAAAAGGATCGCAAAGCGTGCGCCAGTTTTCCGCTCTCCTGAAGTTCTTCCCGTACCATATCATTGCACGGCACATGATGCCGAACCATCTTACACAATACGCAAAGTGTAACTACAATTAAAACCGTGACGCAACCGCTTGTTCTTTGTATTTGTAGAGAACGAACAGAAACGCAGGTGTCTCTACGTCGGAGTCGCAATGCGTCATGCGACTACCCGGCTGGATGTGCTTAGTGTTACCATCTATCTGAGTAGCAAGCCCCTGCTGCGGACGAGCTTCACGGCTGGCAAACAGTGACCACGCGTTCCTGAAAGCGCGGCCGCACTTCCAAAAATGAAAAATGCAGGACATGCACACTACGCTCTATTGAGAAAGAAAATGCATGAAGCTCGCAGAGGGGTGATTTTCTGATGAGACCGTTGCTGGTGAATTCTTCTCCGTAACTCAACCCAGTTCTCTGGGCTGCACGCTTCTATTGGTGACATCTCTAGAGCTGAGTGCCACGACTGATTGTAGGCTGCAACCACCCTTGCTGGTCTTGCACCGTGACTGCCCTCGAATTTACCCTTGTTCACACCATCCATGACAGTGCTGTGGAGCCGCTCGATGCGTCCGTTGGACTCATGATGATAGGGCGTAGTCAAATAGATCTTGATCCCCTTAGACTCAGCCCACTGCCTTATCTTAGAACCCATGTTCTCCTTGGCTTGATCACACACCAGATTCTTGATGCCCACATCGTTATGGGCACTCTGCAGAAACTCGAGGACCTTCTCCTTTTTCCGCGACATGATTCGCTTCGCCAACGCCTGCCTCGTGAAATAATCAATGGCCGATATCACATAGTGATTTCCAATCGGACCCATGATGTCAAACGCTACGCGCTCAAACGCATCCACCTTACGATAAGGTCTCCGCGTCGCCACGTTGTACTTCTTGCACACCACACAACCCTTTAGGGTTTCCTTGATCTCACCGAACATGCCTTTCCATGAGTATTCCTTCTCCAGGGCATAGTTAACCGCTTTCGCGCCACGAAACACGAGCTCCTCGTGCTTCGCCAAAATGATCCGCCGACGCTCATCAGGCGAGTCCTCGATGGCGTTGGTCTCCTCAAAGTTGCGGCTCAACGCATCCACATGCGGAAGAGTCTCACCCTTCCGATATTCAACTGTAAAACTGTGACACTGCAGTCCCTCGCTCCATCTTTCGATGCGAGCCGATTTGAGAGGCCCAGCATTCAGCTTCTCAAGCGCCTTGCGGTCCGTTCTCAAAACGAACTCAGTACCATAGAGGAAGTACTCATAGGACTCCATGCCCCATATCGCAGCCAGACACTCCTTTTCGCTGATGGAGTAGTTGACCTCCGCCGGAATGAGCTTCCGTGAGGCATATGCTACTGGACGCTCAACACCGTCCGTGATCTGCGAAAGAATCGCACCTATCCCCACATTGCTCGCATCTGTCTCCAGAATGAACGGCTTTGTGTAGTCGGGCTGTGCTAACACCTTGGGTGATAGCAGAGCCTTTCTCAGCGCGTCGAAGGCCTGCTGCCTCTCTGCTGTCCAAATGAATTCGCTGTCCTTCCTCAGCAAATCATACAGCGGCTTACCGATCGTAGCCGCACTCTCGATGAACTTACAATAGTAGTTCACGATCCCCAGGAAACTCTGGAGATCCTTCTTATTGGCCGGCTTAGGGAAGTCATCAACTCCCTGTGTTGCTTCCAACACTGCCTCGATCTTATTCTTGCTAAGCCTATAGCCAAGAAACTCGATCGCCTCCTTTCTGTACTCGCACTTCTTCTCATTGGCTGCCAGCCCGTGCTTCTCAAGGAGAGACTGGACTCGCTTGAGACTGGCGTCGTGCTCACTTTCTGACTTTCCGAAAATCAGAATGTCGTCCACGTACACATGGCAGCCTTTGCCGATCTCCTCCTTCAGGACTTGGTCCATCTTGCGTTGGAAGATCGCGGGCGCATTCTTGAACCCCATCGGCATGA